>VUQH01045098.1:0-12082 GCA_015106775.1 Etroplus canarensis | reverse complement strand
AACCGCCTCCAGTGCCATTAGCCAGTGAAACTATGCTACTATGGGCACTGACAAAAAGGCAGGAGGTAGAGCTGGAGGTGGCAGAATTGAAGATGCTGAGATTTTCACTGGGAGTGACCAGGATGGACAGGATTAGAAATGAGTACATCAGAGGGACAGCCCATGTTGAGAAGTTTGGAGACAAAGCCAGAGAGGCAAGGCTGAGATGGTTTGGACATGTTCAGAGGAGGGATAGTGGATATATTGGACAAAGGATGTTGAGGATGGAGCTGCCAGGAAGGAGGAGAAGAGGAAGACCACAGAGAATATTTATGGATGTAGTGAAGGAGGACATGCAGAGGGTTGGTGTGAGTGAAGAGGATGGATGCAAGGGATAGAATGAGATGGAGGCAGATGATCCTCTGTGGCGACCCCTAACGGGAGCAGCCAAAAGAAGAAGAAGAAGAAGAAGAAGAAGAAGAAGAAGACTTGTAAATCCATGGGCATTAATATGGAGTTGGTTCCCCTTTGCAGTTATATCAGTTTCCACTCTTCTGGGAAGGGTTTCTATAAGATTTGGGAGTGTGTCTGTTGGAATTTTTTCCCATTTATCCAGACGAGAATTTGTGAGGTCAAACACTGATGTTGGACAAGAGAACCTGGCTTACGATCTGTAGTTCATCCCAAAGGTGTTTGGTGGGTTGAGGTCAGGACTTTATACGGATCAGTCAAGTTACCACCAAACTCTTCCATGGGACTGAATCAAACACCTAAAGTCAATGATTAAGAAGTGTAAGAGTGTGGCCCATAACATTTGTCCCTATATAAAAATGTTTTTTGCATAGCTTGGATTGAATATCACAACTGGAAAAAAACATGTGGCCAGCTTAATGTAACAAGTTTAACAGCACCACCTTTGTCGAAACCAAAAAAGTCATGCCACAGTGCTAACTACAGTTCTCTATATGAGGTAACTGATGTGTAGTGTTTTCGATGATATCTGTCCACTAAAAACATTAATAGTTTTGTGACACGTTACACTTGCCAAACCTTGTAAAGTTTTTAAGTTGTAAAATAGGTAGATTTTTATGACACAGCTATCACATAACATTAAGCAGTATTGTCAGAGGCCTTGAAACAACCCTTCACAGGGAGGTCAGTCAACACTGCTTCTTAAGACAGAGGGTATACTTCAAAGATGAAATGTAATGTGGAACATACTGGCCTAAAGCTAAAGCGGTGCCTATCTGCTGCTAGCTACACTAACTACATGTCATCGCTATTTGTCTCACTAATCACTATGACACCAGTTCTGGCACAACTGGCAATCATTTGTCTCCAAGTGACCTTTGGAGAAAAGCAGAGTGTTGTAGTTATAAATCAAACTAGGTTTTAAAATTGGTGAAAAGATACACAGAATGATATAATTTCAAACCTTAAATATTGAATGTCTTGTAATAAATTAATTACTCACTGAGCAAAGTCTACTATATCTAATACGAGACAAGAACATGTTTGTATTCCCTTTTCATTTGCGTCCCTCTGTGGTCCACACTGAGCAAAGGTATTGATATAAGCTCTGCAGTAGGGGAAGGATACACTGATTTATTTGGCCTTACATGGTTTTCACTGCTCTGTACACTGTGGCCCTTTCTCATTTCTTCAGAATAAGGTGTCGGAGGGTGGGTGAGATGGTTGCCTTTTTTTTTTTTTTGAGTCACATATAATTTTCCTGCTGTTATAAAAGCACACACAGTAAATGGAATGGTGACTGAGTTTTTTTGGGGTTAAGAAAGTGGTTGTGAAAATTTCCTTCTTTGAAGCAGGTGCAATGGAACAATAAGCATTCTCTGAAAAGCATGATTTTTTTTAGGTGTCTGGTTTTGTCCAACACCACCAATTTGCTCAGTTGTAGCCATACATCTTGGTTGAGCATGATGACAAATGGATCGAGACAGGCAACATGAGGCTGCTCATGAAGAGCTTCATTTTGTGGCGTTTCAATTGAATCTACCTGCATCATTGGCTCAAGCTGGAGCACCTACAGTGCTAAACATATCTGACACCTTAATGGTGGTGGCAGACAGGGATGTTTGTTTAGTCTCTGTAAGGAAGACAATTGTTTTCAAATTATCCCTGCACCTGTCTGCGGCATTGCTCCAGTCAGCTGTTTGCTGTATCTACCCTCCTTTCAGACAGCTGCTGTGAATGCTTGGCCCCAGCTGAGACATGATTGGCCAGATGCAGATCTGTTAAGCAGGAGTCATAACAGTATTCATCCTTGCATCTATTATATTTCAAGTTTTACATCATATGTAAACTATATTTACAAAAGCATTGAGTCACATCTCTTAATCATAGAATTTAGATGTTTAATTCAGTTCTGTTGCATTGTATGCACAAAATCAAGCACCTTGTCATGCAGTCTGCCTTTACAAAAGTTTGTGAAAGTATAGGCCTTACTAAATCAGAATCAGATTCACAATACTCTGTTAATCCCAGAGGGGGAATTGCTTACATTACAGACACTCCATTAATTATAAATAAATATGAATATGGAAAATAAATGTATAAACCCAATATATACATAGTGTGTAGCATAGGTGGCAGTAGGGGATAGAATTAAAGTATTCTCTGTCACACAGTTAGATATACAGAGCGAATGAGTGAATTTGAGTGTGAATATATATATATATATATATATATATATATATATATATATATATATATATATATATATATATATATCAACTAATCAAATAGCAAAATGAGAAAAGTGCCACAGGTAGGAATGATTTCCTGTGGCTTTCTGTGGTGCATCATGATTAAATGAGTCTCTCTGTCTCCTCTGTCCAGCACGTCATGGAGAGGGTGTGAGGGATTGCTCAGAATAGTCCTAAACTTGGACAGCATCCTCCTTTCTGACACCACTGTCACAGAGTCCAGCGTAACTCCCACAACGTTACTGGCCTTGTGGATCAGTTTGTTGAGTCTGCTGGTGTCCGGCACAGCATAGAGTGTGTCACTGTCTACCACAGACTCAAAAAAACATCCTGAGCATGGTCTGGCAGATGTTGAAGGATCTGAGACATCTCAGAAGATAGAGACAGCTCTGGCCCTTCTCGTAGTTGGCTTCTGTGTGTTTGATGAAGTTCAGTTTATTGTCATTGTGAACACCAAGGTATTTATAGTCCTTAACAGTCTCCACACAGACTGTGTGAATGGAAACAGGGGTCACTAGTGTTTTGGTCCTTCTCGTGTCCACAATTCCACAATCAGTTCCTTGATCTTTGTCACATTAAGCTGCAGATGATTCTGTTCACACCATGTGACAAAGTTGCTCACTACAGTCCTGTACTCCTCCTCATCATCCTCTTTGATACACCCCACTACTACCAAGTAATCAGAAAACTTCTGAAGGTGGCAGCTCTCTGTGCAGTAGTTAAATAAATAAATAAATAAATAGCATAACACAATAATTACTATTAAAAAACTTTTAAAATTGCATAGGATTGATTTTTGCTTCATTTTTATATTGGCAGATTTTTTTGGCAATATCATTGTTGATGTTACCCTGGTGTTCCCAGTTACAACAGGAATCCTACATCAAACCTTTTTACAGTGTGGGTGTACAAAGATTAGTATTTTCTTCAGGCTATTTCATTCCTGCTTTACCTGTTAGCTTGGCTAGGCACTGGAGAATCTTTTTATTTTTAATCCTTGACCAACACATCTGCAGACTTTAGCTCTAATGTAAAATGAAAAGACATTCCTTCGAAATCCATCTTTTGCATGTGTTTCAATGGAAGCACATGTGGAGAGATTTTTTGCAAAAATATGCACAAGTGATAGTCGGGGTTTGATTGATTGCTCTTTAAGAAACTCATAAACACTCAAGGATAAGTGTCTAAAGCCTGAGCTGGTTTCAAGGCCTTGGTGCCAGCTGAGTTAAATTTAATTTGTTCTTTTCAGTTTTACTTACTCCCTCTAGCACAAATGCTCATATCATAACAGTGGCTTTGATAAGATTCTTTACCAGTACCATTTATTCAGTTATGACTTAACCAGGGGTGAAACAATTGCACACATTAGTGATTATTAAAAAAAATACATGCAGTGAGATGTTTACTGTACAAACCAGCAGGTGCCCTTCTCTACCAACTAGTAGACTCAGAAGGTAGTTATAATCTTATTTAACTGCAGCATGGTGCTTTTCTAAATAAAAACAAAACACTAGGCAAGTAAAATCAAACCTGCTATAAACTGATGAAATTTTGAGAATAGTTTTTTCCTTGTCCCTGGATGTATCATTAACCAAGTAATTCAAAAACGTTGTGTGTTGGAGGGATACTATTGCTAGAAAACAGATATGTGTATTATTTTTCCTCTGCTGCATTTGTGTTGTGCTTTGACAGCAGAACTTGCCAGTCACATTCCAGTGAGCATACTGTAGACTGGCCATTGAGAGCACCAGGAGAATTCCTCGTGACCTGGCCAACTGATTGGCTTATAATGTCAGAGCAGTGCTTAAAATGCATAACTGGTAAACTACAAGCGCATACAGTCACAGAGGCCATCAGTCCCATCTCTGCTTTTGGATTGAACAATATGATCTCTGACTGATTGGTCGTGCGTTGCACAGGTAGAATGCAATAAAACCACAAAAACTCTCTATAAAAGTACAGCTCAGCAAAGACATCCAGAGCTTTTGCAATGCTAGTGCTATGGTTAATATCTAAAAAGACTTGCACATTCAGCAACTGCCCTTACCGATTCATTAACCTGGTGACTTTCCTGGCTTGAGTTTAGAAACTTCAGATAAAAGAAGACTGATGTAAGTAATGAAGCTTGTGATCCTGCGACATGTTCTTTATCAGCAGAGGGAGTTTGCCAAGTTGCCGTGGATATTTTCTTGACCTTCAAGGTGTTTCCGTAGTAGAGTGGTTTACACATTTGCCTAACACAAAAAAGCTCCCTGATTTGTAACTAGGAGAAGACGCAAACCCTGCCTTGTTGGTCATAACCAATTGTACACCTAGTATTGGTCCCAAGCCTGCATTAATGGGAAGTTTGCATTAGATCCAGTTCATTATGGGCCAAGATGGCGGCGTGACGGTAGTGCGCGGCCACTCTGGAACCAAGGTGGTGCTTGTACCCCTGTGATTGTCCACGTTTTGACCCAGTTCTGACCCGGTATTCGGGTGTTCGGGTGTTGTGGACAGTGGGACGGTGGTGTTCGTGTTCGAAAGTCAGAGGTTCGAGGACAACCAGACGCCGTCGTAGCTCTGTTCACAGACAAGGCTAACTGGCGATCCGGCGGAGTTTTTTTATGAACTGCCAAGCAGCATCTGGGAAACCAAAGATTTTGGTTTCTGGGGGGAGTATCGTCGCAGGGCCGATGCTGCGGATGGGCGGTTTCTGGGAGCTCCGATCTCGGCTTGCTGTGTGGACCGGGACTTCAGTCGTTGACTGATGCCGGTGGCCGGGATAAAGGACATCGCGGGCAGGGTGTTGTGCTGGGCCGGAGGCGGGCCCTGGCCAACCAGCACTACCCTTGTATGGGGCACCGGGTCCTGGGGGAATGCTATATCATTTCACTGTGTATTTATATGTAGTTGACAATAAAGTAATCTAATCTAATCTAATCTAATCTAATCTAATCTAAAGCATCTGGTGTAAAATTTAAACTTATCAGTAATTTTGCAGTTGCAAAGTCCAAGATAAATTTTATGTTTGCCCAATTTTGCTTAGCCATTTTGTGAGGTAACATGTTAGTCTGTATGGGGATGCACAAGCACACATAGTGAAAATAGAGATTGCAAATTAGTGAACATAGGTGAACAATGCTAGATTTGAAATACTTATGTTTAATACTTGTAATTCATAAAATGCTTATCAGCTTATGAAATGTTTTGCGAGGAAGGAAATGCAGGTGACAAACATGATAGACTGAGGAGTTTATGTGTGTTGTATTTGTGACAATGACTGAATTAGCACTTTTGTTTGTTTCAAGAAAACTACCTTTTGAAAATATCTTCAGACCAAAAAGAAAAAGATACAGTGGGTTGTTGTTTTCAGTGGGGCAAGCAGGTCTGCAGGAGCATCCCTTAAATATGACTAAAGGTTCATTGTTTCAACATTAACAGCTATTATAAAACTAACATGATGCACCTAAAGTCAGTCTTGGTAACCAGGCATCAGACCACTAATGCTTCTGCCCCTAACCACTTCCCTATCCAAACAGTGCTGAGCTTCTATGACCCCTCTTGTGGTGTGTTGCTTGGGCTAAGGCCCAGCCAGCTGGTGCTCTCCCTCAAACCTTCCTTCTTGGCCTGGCTACATGGTGTGACCCTGGTAACCCTGTCCTAGGCTGAGTATACTGGTTCCTTGTGCATCTGGTCATCATTGGGGCTTGCTTTTTGTGTGGCCCTTCATCCAGGACCAATTCACCTTGTGAGACCCTACCAATAACAGAAGTCCTGGGATCACTAGGGCACACAAACCCTTCAAAAATGACTGAGCAGCAGTCATTTTGGAAGGGTCAAAGCACTACTCCTCCAGATAAAAAGGAGTCAGTTGAGATGGTTCGGGCATCTGACCGGGATGCTTCCTTCCACTTTGAGGTCTCTTTTTTGGGTGCCAACTTGATGAGGTGTACTGGACATGTCCTACTAGAAGGAGGTCATGAGGCAGACCAAGGAAAGATTACATCTCCTTACTACTTTGGGAGCACCTTAATGGTAAATGGACTGGTACTTATATAACACTTTTCTACTCTAACTCTAAGCACATTTTTTGCTACAAGCCTGATTCACCCATTCACACAGCTTTATTCTATGCTTTTAAGTGCATTTAACTATCACACACACATTCACACTCCAGTGGATGCATCAGGAGTAATTTGGGGTTCAGTGTCTTGCCAAAGGACACTTCTGCATGTAGACCGGAGAAGTCAGGGATTGAACCACCAAATGTCTTGTTGGAAGACGACCCGCTCTACCTCCCGAGCCACAGTCACCCCATCTGGCTGAGGAGGGGGAGGTCTGGGTGTCTTTGCTTGGACTGCTTAGACCCAGATAAGCAGCAGAAAATGAATGGATGAATGGATGAATAGATGGATGGAAGTCTGTGAAGCACTGGCAGCCTGTGTAGGCTGTACTTCACTTCTCACCCTGTGACAGCTGGGATAGGTAACCCCCCACACCCTGTGATCATGATTTCGATAAGCTGTTAAAAAAAAAATAGATAAAAAGCGATATTAAATTCTGACCTTGAACGTCACGTTTTTTTGTTTCATTAAATTTAATTTTTTCCTGCACTCAACATGTCCAACTAATATTCAACATTTTTAATTAGGAAATTTAAATTAGTATGATAAGATATCCTGCGTCTCTTGCCAATCATATGCAATTTCCGTGCAGCTCCATCTGGCATGGATTCAGGGAGTGTCACAAAATGAGGAGATGTCAGTTGCTCTGAGTATACAGATATTTGCTTGATGAACTCTTTGAAATCAGTTCACCAGCAGTTTAATTTTATGCAAGCTCAATTTCATTTCTAGGATATTGCTGCCTTCAGGAACAAGCAAGGCAGCTGATTGGCCCTTACATGTCCACACCTGGTTGAATGTGGGTTGTTTGACATTCATTTAAGGCTAATAGCGTGGCTGATTTCAAATCAAGCTTCATATGAATATTAGGACATAGCATATCCCTCCGTTTAACTGTCTCTGTGATGAACCAGTA
Organism: Etroplus canarensis; assembly: GCA_015106775.1. Classification (NCBI taxonomy): domain Eukaryota; kingdom Metazoa; phylum Chordata; class Actinopteri; order Cichliformes; family Cichlidae; genus Etroplus; species Etroplus canarensis. The sequence continues at coordinate 4,358 of VUQH01045098.1, read as the reverse complement.
ACCAGCATTTTAAAGCTTCTTGCATAAAGGCAGAAAAAAATGTTTTGTACAAGAGTAATATTTTCTCAGTATTTCATTCAGCATAATGTCTTCACTACACATCATGAGTCACATTCAATCTCAAGACCTGAACTCATAAGCCTGTTATGCACCACCACCTGCTGAGTTTCTCAATTAATTTTGGCACCTTTTGCATGCAAAACTACATCACCAGAATTAAGTGTGTGCAGATATGCAGTTAAAATAGTGAACACAGCATTGAGCCAGCCTCCATTTCCTTTATGATAACGCCACAATATCCTCCCTTAAAATGAATCCTGCACAAAGAATTACCTGCAGTGTCATTTTCTCCGCATGATCACACAGATTTCCCTATCTCAGGTTTTTGCAGAAAATGTATCAGTTTATCTTTGCCATGTAGAGGAACTTCTTCACCAGTGATGCTGCTGTCAGCAGTGCAAACAAAAAAGCTGATTACAGCGCAGAATTATCTAGATTACCTGTCTCTTTTAGCATCCAAAGATATCATAGCACCACAGAACAGAGAAAGGTACTTGCCTCGCACACACTTGTTTATAAGATAATATCTTTTACGATAAGTCCCCATTCCCAAGCCCCGCCCCAAACAATATAAATGTATATGAGGGAAAACTAGGGCAAGCCTGAATCAGAATTTCAATAGACCCAATTTTTGTTTAGACCTGCAATTTTGGCAGTAAGCACCACCATACCCAGAATATCAATCAAACGCACTTATTCTTATGTCTCCGAGATGTGTTCTGAGAGAGACACCAGTCTGCTTAGTGAATGTAGAGCCAGTGAAAATATCGGCAGTAATCACTAACAGAGGCAGATGTCACCTATTGTTACTTCTTTTTTTCTGCCACATGAATTATTCCTCTGATATGAAGTGCTGCAACTCTGGTACCTTACTCTCCCCCACACTACTATCAACACCTCGACATTACCAAGACCTCTGTGACCTCTCCATACATTAAACAGCAACATTAACTTCGGTTCTGCTTGCTGATTCACTTGCAGTCTTACTGGAATGGCGCTCATAGATATTTGGCACCGGAGGATAAAAATAGAACTTGGGTGATGATGGATCGTAAAGTATTTGGTTTATTGAACATAATGGTGCTCTGTTTATAGGTAGAATGGTGAACCATTGAAATAGGAGTGTCAGCTGTGTATTACAGACACCATAAAATTCCCAACTACCTTGAGAAGCGTTGGATATCTGCAGGCAGGAAGCTTTTTCTACACGTTGGCAAAGGATAAAAAAATTTGAATGCTGTGAAATGATGGGTCAAAGCCATAATGGCTTCCAGTTAAGGCACTTTGACAGCTGAAAGTCAGAATTCATCTGCTCAGTGTGCTAGAGTCCAGCACTGTTATTTAATTGTAGTGTAGTTTTACTTTCAAAAGAAATAAGGTTTTTTTTTTTTAAGATGTCAAGGATTTATTTTTAGGGTGTGATAGCCACATACTGTGAAAACTCCACTTTGAGGTCTCTTTTTTTGTAATTGGCCTGGACTTGACATGCATTCCTGCCACTTATAGTTGCCTTAGCTTGAATGAAATGAATAGAGAGACTTTGTGGATGCAAAAAAGATGTGGAAATGTTAAACTGGCAGGCTGCATAGATTTACTTGCAACCTCTCAGAAGCATATTTAAGCCCTTACAGCTGATTGACTCCTGGCTCAGCCTCATTAGTGAGTTTGGAGAGGAAAGTTTCATGCAGGTTGGGTAGGGAGGGAATTTCATAGCGCATGAAGGCCAAATACGCTGCATCCCATGACAATACCAAGGACACAGTTTTTCCAACAGCAGAACCAAGGCAGAATCCTTGGCTCATCTAAAATGCTGTTTCACGTAATGGGAGCAAGCTGAAAACAAATAAACCAAGCTCATAATGAGGCTTTCCCTCAATTTCTGCGACATTTTTCCAATAAGAGTCATCTGTGCTTTTAATAGACAACAAACATCTGTGCTGCTCAGTACCGCAGAGTCTAATTTGTTTGGTAATTGTTGGCCGAGGGCGGAGTGAGCTAACCACAGTTTTTGTCAATAGCTATTAAAGTTCTTAGAGATGTAATAAAATGGTTATTCATTACAGTATGTACTATTCTCATAATTCAACTGCTGATATAAGAAGCAAGTTACAGAGCAGCTTCAGGGAGCTGCTTGCAGAGCAGTAGAGACTAAGTCTTGTAAAATTTCAGAGACAGTAAGGGGCAGATTATTTTAAGTTAAATTTAAAACTACCAACCACTATATGGACTAAAGTACTGGATAAACTTTGGGTGGTTATTTTGCAGCATGGATGGATTTAGGAACCACAGCAACTCACCCCTGAAGTGACAGATCACGTAACGCTACAGAGTGGGGTTGCCAAGGCCTGAGGGGCATAATGTGTAAAAAGTCACTGCTGACTCAATAACTACGAGTTCCAAATCTCCTCTGGCATTAACATCAGTGCATAAACTTCATGGGGACTTCATGGCATGGGTTTCCAAAATAAAGCAGCTGAATGCAAGACCACCAAGATCAATACCAAGTGAGCGTAAAGCTCACAGCCACTCTGACTCTGGAGCAGTGTTCTGTGGAGTGATGAATCTCTATCTGACAGCCTGATGCACAAGTCTGGGTTTGGTGAATGCCAGCAGAACTGGAGAACTGTAAGTTTGGTGGAGGAGAGATAAAGCTACGGGGGTGGCTGTGGCTCAGGAGGTAAAACAGGCCATTTCCAAAAGAAGGTTGGTGGTTCAAGCCCTGGCTTCTCCCGTCTCTGTGCCAAAGTGTCCTTGGTCAAGACAGTGAACCCCATATTGCTCCCAATGCATCCCTCACAGTGTGAATAAGTGCATGGTAGTTAAAGACATAGAATAAAGCTGACTGAATGAGTGTGTGTGAATGGGTGAATGAGGCTTGTTGTAAAAAGTGCTTTGAGTGCTCAGTTAAAGCAGAAAAGCACTACATAAGTGCCAATCAATAGTGTTTTTCTGGTGGTCTACCTGTGCCCTTTAGTTCTAGTGAAGGGAAATCCTAATGCTTCAGCTTACCAAGATGTATTGGACAGTTCAATGCTTAAAACACTGTGGGAACAGTCTGGAGAAGGCCGTTTGGAAGAACCTGACTCCTCCACACAGAGCCCCCCAATGAACACATTTAGTATGAACTAAAAAAGAGATTTTGAGCCAGGTCCTCTTGTCCAGCATCAGTGTGTGTCCTCACAAATGCTTTTCTGGATGAATAGGCAAAAATTCCTATAGACAGGCGCATCTTTGGTTGTGGAGGTAAAGCAGGTCGTCTTCCAGCCCAAAGGTTGACAGTTTGATTGCTGACTTCTCCAGTCAGTATGCCAGAGTATCCTTAGGCAAGACTTGCAAACCTCAAAGTGTTTCTGATGCATCCAAATGGGTGGAGAAGAAATGCTCAGAACATCATGGGAAGTCCCCCGGTATCCTAAGCCTATTGCAGTGTGGGGATGGTTCAGGGTCACCTGATCCAGCTCTATCTATAAGCTTTATCAAAGATCAAAGAACCGGCATGTACAAAAGCTTTCTCTTTTATCCCAGTTCTAACTAAGATCTCGGTTAACCTCAAATGACACTACCTACAGTGAGAGGTTTACCTTTTCTGGGATCCAAGGGTTTTTCACTGGCGGATTAAGAGTGAAATGCAGAAAATGCAAGACACAAGAAAAAAATGTATACAAGAATGTACCGACCAGTTTTAAGATGCACATCCAGTATGTGTTTGCAGTCCAAAAAGGACTGTTAGATACAGCTGTAACACACAGCTATAATGTATTTAAAGCGGTTGCCATCGTTCCAACAGTATAGACGTTTATTCAATTAGCTGCGATTTTGATGCCTTGCTAATTAGAGAGGAAAATAATTATACTCAGTTGACATCCTTTGGGGGCACCTTTCCACTCGACTTGATCGTAGATGTGCAAATTAAAAAAGATAGACCCAGAATGCAACTAAAAACTCAATTATCTCCTGTGACTCTGTTGTAAGAAACAGGTGGACATGAACAAATTATATCATGCTCCACATCATACTAATGTTAAATTCTTACCCTTGACAGACAGACTGTAATAAGTCATCTAGACTAAGCTTTCCCGCATTTTAAGAGCTTTATTCTTACTGATGTTAACCACTGTTTAAAAATTCAGACAAAAAGAGGGGAAATTACAGTGCTTCTTTTGAGATGACCTTGGCTGACCAACGTGTGTGTGTGTGTGTGTGTGTGTGTGTGTCTGTATATATATATATATATTTTTTTTTTTTTTTTTTTTTTTTTTTTTTTTTTTTTTTTTTTTTTTTTTTTGGGTTTTTGTGGG
>VUQH01045096.1:0-26294 GCA_015106775.1 Etroplus canarensis | reverse complement strand
ATTGTTTAAGCACTGCTGCCCAATACTTTTTTCCATATAGTGTATAAGGCCTGTATACTATAGTGCACCACTCAATAAATGAAACCACTATTTAAAAGAGGAGCATTTTAGTATGGTAATAGTAGTAGTTTGGCTGATATCAGGCAGAACTATGTTAATCCTGTCATCTCGACCAAGCAGCAGGGTCTGAGGTTAAAAAACTAAGCGAACACAGAGGTGCCAAAAACAGCTGCTCTAGTGGCCGCTTGAGGCTGACTCCGAAAGTGAGTCAGTCCCCTCAGACACACAAGTTAAAAGCCCAAATTTACAACATAAATTAACACGTTTATAGCCTGGTAAAAAACATCTCTATATCTCTCTAGACAATTTCCTCCTTCATGACAATAGCGTGGGGGATTAAAAATGTATTAAAGCTTAAAGGAAGGTATTATTAGGGGCACTGTTGCTTTAAATAGCTGCTGTTTTATTTTGTTCAGTGTTCAATTGCACTAAAAGACAAGAGTTGGTTGTTTTTTAAAAAAAATCCTTGCAAGGGCAACAGGCCAGCTCAAACCCCTTTGGCATCATTTTAAAATCAACTTCATTTTTCACCGTCCAGGGTTAATGTTGTTAAGGGATGTATTTTACTTTGTGGCTTTTTAAAAGAGCACTGTTATCTGTCAGCATCAAATATTACTGCAGTTGGTGCATCAAGGGACTGAGGCCAAAGAACAGCCTATGCTGAAGGGCTTCTTTAGAGTTTAAAACAAGCTTGGCTTCTCGAAAGGGCTAAAGACTTCATTTTAAGAATTAAAAGAGAAAATCAATTTTAATTTTGTTCTGCTCAGACCAGCTCTATTATTATTATGCTGCAGACATTGATCTGAAAGTGCTTAATTTCTTTGTCTGATTGAAATGAACTTTTTCTTTGAAATCTGTATATTGTTAGCATTTCAGCCTGATTCTGACGCAGCATATACATCAAACATACCATGAAATGGGCCAAAATAAATGTTGGGAGAACAAAACATATTTAAAGCAACAGAAGGGGAGTGTAGCAATTATCTTTTATCACACTCGGTATCCCTAAATAGCTTTGCTGTAAGGAAAGGGGGCCTGTGTTTATTATCCATGGCACGGAAGAGACAGGCACCACTTGAGAGTTTATTATTTGGGTTAGCTGCATTTTTCACTGTTTATTATGCGGTTTTAATTGCGGTCTGGCTGCATTTGCCTGAAGATTACGAGAGTAAGCAGAGTGAGGGAGAGAGGAATGTCGGAGAAAGCAACTTCTCTGCAGGACGTGGGGCTACACCAGGACTCTCATGAACCTGTCTTACCCCCAGATTGGGTTTCAGCAGTGACACAAGGAGGAAAAGGGTAACGATACTCAAGTGTTCTGAAATGATATATGTGCAGTTCAGCCGTTGGTTTATTTTCTTTGTTTAGTTTGCTTAACTTTAGTTAACAGGTCCTCACATCTGGGAGCAGAAGAATCCAGACTGAAGGACTAACCTTTTAAACACCCTGCAGGTGCCAAACCACCTGCACCGTCTTCCCCACTGAGACATTCGTCTCCCATACTTCTTTTTTTTTTTTTTTTAAACCTGTCCTGTCTGGCACCCATACTTCTTCTGTGACTCTTCATTCATCTTTCTGGCTGCTTTGGATTGAGCACAAATTCCTCGACTTCTTCCCTTGGCAATGAATTCCAGTGTTTTTGTAAGAAATGAACCTCCACCTTGCTCCTTAAGAGTCTCCCTGCATCTGGTGCTCAACCATGCCAAACTCTATCCTGCAACCAGGAGTTTAAAATGATTTCTGACTGAAACACAAAGCTGTATACTCTGGCCTCACCGATGTGCTAAGTCAAAGCTGGCTACATCTGCGCTAATATGTTTTAGCACAATTTCAGAAAGACATGAGAAAGATCTTAAATCTCTATCTGGTGACTCTTAGTCGATAGGAGTTGACTCATTTGCATGTTGTATGTTATGATCTAGCGGCACAATCATAACTGTTGTGGCAAGCTGCAGAGGCAATATCTATAGCTGCCCTGTGAAAGTGATGGCAGCTTGGGTAACTGGATTGGCAACAGTAGGCAGTAAGGTGATATGCAATCTTACTGTACTCCTTCGGAATACTGTGTTCACAGCTGTTACCTGTTGCACCACAAATATTAGCTTTATTTTTATCACAAAATAATTTTATAAATCATTTATATTTTTGGTAGCACCTTCAAAAGACTTAAAAAACCTTGTTTTACTTGATGATAAATATACGCTCGCTGGATATTTAATTAGGGAAACTTGTTCAGCTGCTTGTTAACGCAAACTTCTAATCAGCCAGTCACATGGCAGCAACTCAATGCATTTATGCATCTATGGTCACATGGTCAAGACAACCTACTGAAGTTCAAACCGAGCATAAGAATGGGGAAGAAAGGTAGCTGAAACTTTGAAATAACCAGACCAACCTATCTGGCAAACAACGATGCCGCACTCAGACACTGATCTACTGGGATTTTCCCTCTCAGCCATCTCTAGAGTTTACAGAGAATGGTCCAGAAAAGAGAAAATATCCAGTGAGCAGCAGTTCTCTGGGCAAAAATGCTTCTTTTTTTGCCAGAGGTCAGAGGAGAATGGCCAGACTGCTTCAAACTGATAAGAAGGCAAGGGTAGCTCATTACAAACCACGTATGTAGAAGGGCATCTCTGAATGCACTACAATCCCGACCTTGAAGAAGATGAGCACACTGGATGCCACACCTATCAACTAAGAACTGGAAACTGGTGCTACAACTCAGACAGGCTTAAACAACATAAAAAGCATGGATCCATCCTGCCCTGTATCAACCTTTCAGGCTGCTGCTGCTGGTATAATGGTGTGGGGATATTTTCATGGTACACTTTGAACCCCTTGGTACCAACTCAGCTTTGTGTAAATGCTACAGACCTACCTTAGTATTTTTGCTGACCATGTCCATTCCTTCATGACCTCAGTGTACTCATCTTCTGATGGCTTCTTCAACTGGATAATGTGTCATGTCACAAAGTGCAAATCATCTCAAACTGGCTTCTTGAACATAACAGTGACTTCATTATACTCAAATGACCTCCACAGTTGCCAGCTCTCACTCCAATAGAGCACCTTTGGGATGTTGTGGACAGGGAGATTTACATCTAATGATGTGCCACTGATAAATATGCCTCAACTGTGTGATGCTAACATGTCAATGTGGACCATAATTTTTGAGGGATGTTTCCAGCACCTTGTTGAATCTATGCCAGGAAAAATTAAAGCAATTCTTAAGGTAATAGGGGTCTAACCCAACACAAGCAAGGTGTAACTGATGAAGTGGCCGTTGAGTGTATCTTGAGTCTTAAGCTAAGCAGCTACACAGCAAGAAGTCATTACGTAATTGACTTTGCTTTGGTCAACCAAAACCTTCCATGCTGTTAGTCTTTGGAACAAAAACCTTTCTGTTATGTTTTACTGGCAACCACTTTGGTGCTGTGCACTCTCAGTGAACCTATGCAAAGTGCATTGTCTCAGAGTGGGCTGATCTTTATAAAGTCAAAGCCGTGATTGTTGGAACAGTTGAGAACTGCTCAGACATCCATTCAATACAGCATTACATAGAAAATAAAGGTTAAAGTAGAAAATTGCATTTCTTAGCACAGCTAATGTACATATTGTAGGGAGATGCCATTGCATCGATGGTGGCTGATCTACTCCTGGTTTTTCCCAGATTACTGTATACCAACATGTATATAAAGACATCACACTGACTATTTGCCTTCACTTTCCAAGCAGGAAATGGATGATTGGTTGCTAGTAAAAAATACTATAGAGGAGGAAAATCAAAAAGAGTTGTTTGCTTGGAGCAGTGATGAGATAGCAGTGTTAATGTAACATAAGCATACAAAGGCAGTTATGGCAAGGGAAAACATTGCAAGTGTCCACAAAGCAAATATGGCAGGATATTAGAGCAGTACTAGAGGAATCACCCATCACCAGAACAAGCCATGGCAATGGGAAAGGAGTACCCACACAAAAAGAAGAAGAAAAACAATATGCAAGCCTAGTTATAATGGCCCTGCAGGACTCAGGAATCAGGCAGTGACCATAGGTGTCTAAATGCAGGTCAGCAGCATTTTAAGAACCCTTTGTTTAAAAAGTCCTAAAATGCTGTAGTAGTTAAACTTTTTTTAACCTATTACCATGCATTTGTTTGCTTACTGATAAGCACCCAAATGTATCAGTTGCAGCAGAGGAAAAAACACACATTACATCATTATACAGATAAGCACTCAACAAGAGTAAAGGCCTGAGCTGGTTGAAGAATTAATGCACTTCAGATCCCAAAGTCAAACTCGCCTTTTTTGGTCCTCCCTGTAGCGAAAAACACTTATAGCAAGCAAAACAAATATAATCCACTCTTAGAAAGGGAATCTATCGTTTAAGACAGACTGATTTTCAGCATGGCCACCTATGACCTTTTTAGGTGGCTATTTGGAAAGAATCAGGAACAAAGAGTTAAGATAACATTATGACTCGTATTTTCCTCTTCCTCGTATTTAGTCCTTTGTTTGGGCTTTTTTGTTAAAGATGACAGTCATATTTAAAAACTCAGAGGCTGCAGAGCAGAGACAGTTTGGATGCTGACCACAGGCTGGTTCATTTATGTGGAATGAAACAATAATAACATGAACCCATAGAAGGAAAATAAATGAGGATGAAAGAAAAGGAAATTGTGAAAAGCATGGGTCTGGGCCAAAAGTAAGACAAATCTGAAGAGAGAAAGTAAACAAAATTAAAGTACACCTGATTTAGACTTATACTGCAAGGCTTCACTCATCATCTGAGTGCAGAAACCTTGCTGATGGACAGCCTCAGCTGCTCTGTGCTGCCTAATCCACAGCGAGAGGTAGTGAAAGGTGATCAAACGTCTCCTTCAGCTCCTGCACACTATCCCATATTGCGAAAAGGTTACTGCACCACTCACAGCTCAGGGGCGTGAGTGATCCACTATCCCATCCACAAAGATTCACACACACACACACACACACACACACACACACACACACACACACACACACACACACAAACTGCAAGCTAAACCTGTCCATCCAAACAAAGGAGCATAAGAAAAAAATCCTAAAATAATCTGTGTCCGAGAAAATAAATGAATAAAACAGGAGAATCAAAACCAGAGGCAGCAACAATACCCACATGCCTGCAGTACAGAGTGGTATGATTAAAGTTTAACTAGGAACAGATACAGGGCAGTTCTGACAGAAAGTGCCACCTCCTACAGAGGTATGAGTTTTGGCAGAAACATACACTAAGAAGTGGATAAGCATTGTTGAGAAATGGAAATTCATGGCCTGGGGCATATGAGATTACATAGGTGGAAATGTTTCAGTCAGATCAAAAAACAAAACCAAACAAACAAAATACTCCAGCATAGTACTTAAGATCCCACGTAAGCCTAATTTTAGTCTATTATAATGTAGCCCATAGCTACACTTGATAATCAACCATTTGCTTTGCATTAGAGGACTAAAGACATGGCATCATTGTAACCTCATCACATCTGAAGAGAGTCATTGCAATTAAGATGATGATTGAACGTTGTTTTTTTTCTTACCTTCAAAAGAAAGGAAGACTCTTGGCAGAGGCTGTGGAAGACTGGAGACCCCGGTGCAGAGGAAAGAGAGAGCCAGGAGGGAAAACGCCATAGCTGACACCAGAGGTGGCCTGGCCAACCCCTCTGGCCTGCCCATGACTGCACCACTCAGGAACCAGAATGACCACTGCCGCTGGAGAGTTTTTGGAGAGAAAATAATGCACTCTGAGAAAATGTTTCCATTATACCCTTGGGCTTAGACACAAAACAGACTTAGCAGCATTTATAGCTGTGTCCCTTGGGCCACCACAGCTATCACTGCCATAACTGAGAATATAGAAAAAGATTATTATGTACCACAAATCTTACTAAAATGTCTCTCAAAATGTCTCAGTTAAATATAGAGAAAAAATGTTTTTTAGTTATCTGGCATGTTATTTAAATAGCATTTAGCAGGGCATTGCTAATGCATGTCACATATAGTCATCTGAAAAAGTACATTATGATAAAACTTTTTCTTGTATCATTGAAGCCGGTGGAACAAGTTGAAAAAAACCCAACCAAATGCAAATTATCACCCTTTAAAATATGATATATCAAGTGTATCAGCAAATTTGCAGATTCAACAACAGCAATCCGACAGAAACACCCAGATTCATTTAGATCAATGTCAGTTGACACTTGGTGAACATATATTTTAGCTTTGTATTTACCCTTTGCCAGTGTTGCTACAAATAATCATGAGGTCATGTTTTCATATGCAGTATGGTTTTTGCACATACATTTGGGAAACGTCATGGAAGAACTACCTACCATGCAATGGAAAGCTGTGAAATGGTGTCTATGGGAAACATAAACCAACTGGCTTTGCAACTGGTGGCAAAACTATTACTTTACAACACTGCAGGTGAACATGTTTATTACTAGATGCATGACCAGAATGTTGCTGGAGGTTTGTTATTAGTGGAAAACATATGTAAACTTATTCACATTTTAGCTCTAATTTGAACTCCATTCATTCATCACTGAAATATATGGCTCATCCACAACCAATTACTAAAGTAGTAAACTTCTTGCTAACTTTATCTGTCTGCCATTAGATGTGTATAATGTGTGTGTATGACAACAACTCGGTGAAGGTTGATGGCTTTTCTGTGGGTCCTTTTTCAGTAGCAAATTTCTAACATATTTGAGCTGCTGGTTATATAACAATAACATTAATTTCACAACGAAGCATCCAAACCCCAAATGCAAATGAAATGTTCACTGACAATGATGCAACGAGGCAGGCCAGAGGCTGCGGTTTGGGGAAGGCCTCATTGAGCCGAGAAATAGACCGAGTTTGTTTGTCCATTCTCAGCAACTGTAGAAACATGGTGGCACAACATGGTAACTCCTGTGGGAAGGAATCCACCAACACTGTATATATAGGTATCTTCTTGTGAGTGGAAAAAATCCCCAAAATGATTATTAACCTTGCGTAATTTTACATGGTAAAAAACATAAATATGTACTCTACACTAAATTTCTCATGACAGATTACCTTAAATCTTAGACTCTTGTCCTTCAAATTTAGCCCATGCATAGTCTATATGTGTATAATTTAAAGATTTCTGATTAGTGCCACCCAGTGATAGTATCAGCAAAGATAATTTGAAAGTGGTGCTTAGACATAAATAAGGTTAAAGTGACAAATAGTGACAACATTCTTCTTCCAAGACAAGCATGACACTAACATGATTTAAATTGGCTTCATTTAAAAAAAAAAAAAATACTACAAATTGCTAATTTAAATTGAGCATCTAAAAGTCTGTGACCTCTTTACAACCACTAAATTTAAATATCATGCCATGCATTGCTGGAGATTAATTAACTTTTCGGGAAGAATATACCCCACAGAATACAGCAGTATTTACACTTAATTCATCAGTTTCATGGCTCTAGAAATGCTGACTTATAGAAAAGCTTTACACAAGTCACACTGAATAGACATAAAAACATGTCAGTTAAATCCCATCACTTACTATATCCTTACAAATATACCGCTCTTAAATATGGATGAGTTAAATCTCACAAAAGAGCTGCTGGAGAAACTCTTCCCTCAGCCTCCGCTTGTTCCTTTTCCATAACAGGACAAGAGCAGCTCAATTATTGATAGAGGCAGGTACTATACTGCCTGTGGGGCGTGAAGCCCTGCAATGAAAACTCCACTGCTGGAGGAAGACTTGGCTGTTTTTAACTACTCATTTGGCTGTCCCACCACCTGCGCTAAACAAAACCACATTGCACTAGATATAAAAAAATGACCTTTTCACATGCAAAAACAAAATAAAAATTTCACATAGGGCCAAATCTCTGATCTCATGCCTTATAGATGTGCAATAAAAAATTGATGGCCAAGAGATAAGAAAGCATGATTGCTATGAAAATTTCAGCTTGGGGTGTAGTGTACAAATGGGTTAAAATATGTGTGTGAGATGGAGTGCAGCATGACTGATGTACGGCAAAAGTGGAATTCTGCTCTTCAGGTGCATAAGGATAACACATGGAGAACTGCGGAGGGAAGAGATGTCTTTGGCCGCACTTGAGAGATATAAAACAGCATGGGGCATTACCAGACAGCTCTAGCCGTCGTACAGCAGCCACTCTCCTGCTGCATCATCTGCACACTCTCACATACAGAGACACAGAGACCCACACACACCCACACCCACATACCCTCTCCTTCAGCTCAGGCATTCTCTACTACGTGTCCTACTCTGGCTCTGTCCTCATCCCTTAAAGATCTGGTCACCCAGTTTACAGCAATAAAGCTCAGTGACATTTCTGCCTTCATTACAATGCAAGTAAAGCAATTTTGAAACCCTTGCAAGTTCTTAAAGCCTTAGAATATTAAGTATGAAATGAATGCATTTCTGTTAAAGCCAGAGGATCAGAAAATTAACACTTATAGAATGAGGCCAAGAAAGACTTCACACCACTCTATCTACTTTATTTAGAGCTTCTGAACTTCACCAGATCAAATATCAAACTTAACGGTCAAGTCTCACATTTTGTTGTCTAATCTTAACTGTCTGTTTACCATCATTATGATCTTCCCCTTACGTAAACCACACTGCAGTTGCCATGTGTAGATATTATAGAAGAACCCTAGAATTAGGGTTGACATACAACTGAGTGACAATATTTTCCATATTTCAGATAAACCAACCTCTTGAACTGATGAGCCTCCACACCTACCACTCCCAGCTCCCTTCAGAAGAGATGGTGATCTCCCCAGGGAGAGGCTCTGGCATGGAAATGTTGGGCTCACAGCTGCTAAACTCATCCTCAAGGGAGTTAGTCTCCGGCGCATTCTGTGATATCCCTGTGTGGTCGGATTTAGTCACTTTGCTAAGCCACACTAAACACATGAATGAGCTGACGCTCCCTCACACTCCTGGTGCACTGTGGTGCTCCCCTCGATTAAAGGGTTTCCCAGTAAAAGATGCATTAAGGTTTGTTGCCATGAACAAAAAATAATAAATTCTCCAATTAATTTCTTTGAGCCCAGGAATTCCAGGGCTTCAGCTTGCCAGGAATCTCTGTAACACCAATTAAATGTCTTCTCACAAAGGAGGTCAGTGAAATGAGTGAGCAGAGAGTTATAGTTCCAGTGGGGTGTAATGATAATTGTGTTTATTGTGCTCATTGCTTGGCTGAGAGCCTAATGAATTTTCCATCTTGCCTTTTTTGGAGGCTCAAAAACAAATACTGATGAAAGTAGAAAACTGCACGGATTGTTGTGCTCCATCTGCTCCTGTTAATGCTTTAAACACATGAACACAGTTTTGCTATGATACAATGAGGGGGAACGAGTCTTCCCTTTGGATTAACTTGAGTGTTTTGATCAAATGCTTCATAAACTGGAGAACAGGAATTAAAATTGCAATGATAAACAAGTTGCTCTGCGTACTAACAGGGCTGTGTATGTACATACCACACCCTGTCATTCAGTTGTCAGCAGCTCTATTACAGCCACACATTCCCCCACACATGACTAGCAGGCACAGCTAAAAGTGTATATTTCAACTACTTAAACTTTAGACCAGCATATTAAATAACATGAATCTTGTGATTGCAAACCTTGCAATTGAAGACAACTTTTTTCAGTCTTCAATAAGGGCTTTATATAGTTATAGCCAGATGTTGGTTGAGAGTTAAACCAAAGATTCAATATTTTTAGATCAGTGAAGAAAAGAATCAAACATCTGTTCACTAAGTCATGTTTTCTGTTTTATTAGTGTCTGGATAATGAACAGTCATGGCTCATATTCTGGGAATTTTGTTGTATTTGAAAGGAATAGCTCACACAACGCACGAGAGGAAAATGAAGCATGACACAGAAGTCTGATGTAATACCACACATGATTTAGAAGAAGTGATCTGGCAGGCTCTTCCATAGTCAGATTGAGTTTACTTCCAGCCCTTTTTCACCAATTCTCACTGGTGGGACTCTGCACCTGTTAGCCTGCTGCCTACCAACTCCTCTCTGCATCCACTGTGAGATCCCCTCCACTACAGAAAAGTACAGCATGCAGCAGGCAGGCAGGTAAACCTACCTTCAGAGACAGGATCATGTCAGACCACGATCAGTGACTCACCTTTCAGGAGCTTCCTCCAGTGCTGGTCCAAGTTGAAGAAGGCAGGGATCCTGTTTCCAGTATCCTCTAATAACACCAAAGGAGAAAAATGCTGCTATTCCATCTAAGTGCTCACGGAGCAGACTTGCCTGGGAGAGCACAGGGTAGAGGAGAGGAGAGGAGAGAGGGAGGAGAACGAAAAGACAGGGAGAGCGGGTGTCCTATTACACACTCTCCACTGAAGTCCCCCCTCCTCCTCCTTCTCTTCCTCCTCTCCACCCCTCTTTTCCACGATCGTCCTCCCTCTCTCTGTTAACTAGACAGCAAACAGATCACATGTACAGCTCCAAACATCAGAGAGGCAGTGGACCCTTACCTCACACAGTAAGAGGGTGAAGCCTGAAAGGTCAGACACATTCACATCACACACAGATTACATTGCTTTTAATCTGTGGATGATCCAGTAGCCATGGGTTGCCTTCTATGAGATATGAATGAAATCAGATATTTTCTATTTACTTCTATCTTCATGTGGCTTTGGGTTTTCCACAGTCATACATTGGCTTGTTGGTATTTGTATGAACCATTTTAATTACTGAGTATGCCACACTTTGCAAATCAATTAAATCTCAGATAAGGAGTTTTTTGCTTGCCACTCTGTGTGAGATCACTTAACTCCAGAGACATATCAGCTCTGGTTTGCACCAGACTTTAAATTTTAAAATTTGCTGCTGTCAGTAAGATCCATGAAGGACATTCTTCTGTGCTACATAACACCCAAATCACCCCAAGAGTCTGTGAAATAGAGCTGTACTACATTGGTGAGGTTCTTTTGTGTTAGCATGGTAAATGGACTGGCACTTACAAAGCACTTTTCCACTCTGAGTTACAAGCCTCAGTCAAGGGCAGTGCTTTTTATTTGTATGCCTTAAGCATGTTCTAACTTTCACACACAGACTCACGCTTTGATGTACTGTGAGCAATTTGGGCTTCAGTATCTTGTCCAAGGATACTTTGGCATGTAGACTGGAGGAGCCAGGAATCGAGCCACTGACCTTCCAATTAGTGGAAAACACACTCCACCTCCTGAGCCACAGCTGCCCCATGTAAACATTTGCCAATTACCATTCAACTCATTGTACAGCTGACGGTGATGGAAATGATCTTAGAGTAGCAATATGTATTAATTAAGATGATCCATTATCAGAAATTAGCTCTAACATACATATTGATGCTTCTTATTGTTTAAAGTCCCCCTAGGATAATAATCATTGTGTTTTTGTTCACTTATTAAAATATATTTATATCTACAATATTAACAGATCCCCTCCCACTGATGTTACAATGTTGCACAGCTTTGTTTCTACAGCAGCTCAAAACAGACAGACTTGAATACAGCTCTACAGCTCTGTTTTTGCAGTGGTACGATGACCAGTTTCCACCTGGTAGGCCAAGTTGTGGTTTTGACCATGTTTTTTGGGAATCTATTAATTTTCCAGAATAGAAACTGAACTTCTAATTTCTAAATCTTATTCATTTCAATTGCATTTGATTTTCCTAATTATATCTACATACACGAACAGCTAAACTGGAAATTCTCAAGGATGTAATTGTGACAGACTTCATTTTTTTTCTTGATGGCCACTGTAGGTTCTGCGACACATTTGGAAATGGAAGGAGGTTAGGTCAGGTATTCAGTTGTTAGAATCTGCATTCCCACTAAATTACACTTTTAAGTATGAAGGTCATAAACCAAACAAATTATGGTATAAATAGAAAAGTCATGGGATCAGAAAAGTTATTTCAATTTGTCATGGGGGAAAGGATGGAAAATCTGTACTGAATTTAACAGTTTTTCATTGAAATGTCAACCTCTTAATTGCTATGGTCAGGGGCTAACCAAAATCAAGAGAAGCTTCATGCTTCATTAAAAGCTGTGCCTGGACAGACAGACCTTGCTGTCCTCAGAGCAATGGCAATATCTTGACTAAAAACCACAAATTATTGCTTTTTCTTTTCTGATGGAGTATTTTTAAAAAAAACAACAACATTGAAGTAATGTTTAGTCATTTTGAGAAACTGAAAAAATCACAGTCAACAGTTACTTTCAGTAAGCTCAGTGAGGAAAGATTGGTCAGCACACAGAGCTTATAAAGCTATACTGTGTAACTAAACCCTGCCAAACCTGCATCAACACAAATATTTATTCCAATACAGATTTTGCAGCCTCAACACCAGCAGAAACCAGAGGCGTCAGGAGTCTAGAAAAACTTCCAAAAACTGAATGCTTTAGTGTGTGATACCAGGTACCACTGGCAACAAGCCTTCGATTAAACTCATTTCCCCCACTAAGCTCCAGAGAGATACAATACACTGAACTGAGATGTTATTTTTTTAGTCCCCCTTTGCTGGGTATTACGTCACTTCATTCCAGGTATGAGGCATGATGTTAAGGATTTTGCACTTTAGCACGGTAGTTTTATTTGAGCAGATTGCTAAAAATCAGAGCATAGGAAAGACAGAAAGGGAAAGGGTGGTATGTGAGCCAACTGTCTGATGAAAGCATCTGACAGAGAGAAAAAGTAAAATAGGGGGAGGAAAGAGGGGCTCACTGGTGGCTTAGACAGGAGGAAATAATTACCCCTCTCCTTGACAATGGAGCCTGATTTACGCCTCTCCAATTAAAGTGTCAGGAAAGCTCACTAGAGCAGTGCAGGTTTTTCATTGGTCCATGGTGACTCAATTGCACGATCCTTATAGGTGGAGAAGAACAGAAAGAGGTGGGTGAGAGCAAAATTCATATGAGGCGTATCCTTTACGGTCCCGACAGCAGGAAATTAACTTGATGAGAGTGGTGAGCTAAAGCGAGGGTGACAAATTGGCAGACAGGTGTAATGGCTGACATGGGACATGATTATACAATTCTTTGTCTTATGATAAATTAATTTGTTGAAATGTTCTTCTGGTTTATTCCAAAAAATTGTAACTGTCTTGGGTCTGGTCACTTAACGTCCAATCTGCAGAGTCCCTGATACACAGATTGCATCTGACAAGGACTGTGGTGGGCTTCTATGCATGAAATGCTCTTCTCACTTAATCTCTTGCCCACGCACACGCACGCTTTTGAACAACCTGTCCCTTGTTAGCTCTGCAGATGTTATGCATTTGTCATGCTTATGTTAAAAGTACAGACCATGGTCAGAGAGGACCTCCTGTGGTGTTCACCTTATCACACGCATATTTATGCACTTGCCAACACATGGTCAACATTAACACACTAATATATTGTCACCACTACTGTCATATTTTCTTTTACTTTTTTATGGTTTCACATTTTCCTAACAGTAAGAATAATGATCAGTCAACCAGGGTAAGCCCACTTCTTTCATAAAGGCAAAATGCACATTACAGTAATTCTCTGTAATACTAAAAGTGATGTCTTATGTTCACGAAAGCTGATGCCTTTGTGGGGTAGTGCCAATAGAAATCCCATTATGAAGGTCTGCCTGCCCTTCACCTCCTCTCCAACCCCTTACAACAGACACTGATCCACTTCTGTTTTCATTATATCCATGAAAAGCAGGGATATGATGCAATCGCCAGCACAGCTGCCACCAATGCCACCACCGCAAATCTTTTGTGTCATCTTGATAGCACACAAGCTGGAACTGATCAGTCATTTTGAAAATATGGATTTGCCACTAGGTGGTGTTATCTAATTTTTAATTTTCTGTCTTTTTTTTTTTTTTTACATTTCTAGCCATATTTCTGTGACTATTCATCTGATTTGTATGCAATGAAAATTAACTTGATCAGAGGATGTTATACTTTCATGGTGACAACATGTGACCATCATTGCCACCAACACCGCTGCAAATTCTTTTTTGTGAGTGCGATAATGGAAAAACTATTTGACACTATTATAGAACAGTGATACACCACCATCAGATGAGGAACTGATTTGATTTTCAGCTATTCTGAAAATACGGAATGGCCATTAGGTGGTGCTTTTTGTTGAATGTTTGCATTTTTAGCCATTTCTCTGTAACTTCTCCTTGCTGCACAAAAAAGACCAAATTGCTCCTGGGATCATCTACTTTCATGGTGATATCATGTTGTGTCTGCCACCTTTGCTGTCTGCTATTGCTGCAGCTAATATTGATAAAAAAAAAAAAAATCAGGAATATTATGGAATCAGCTGCTGAATACATAGGTTCTAAATCATCCAATTTGCATTAAAATAAGGAAAGGAAATTGACCATGGCATCTAGTCTCACATTACGTCAACGTGGGGTCGGGTCAGGTCAGCATTCCTGAAGAAATTGGGGCTTGCCTTTATACCTTTCGTAGCTGTATGGGGACTGCAGGGAGCTGCTTGGGACATCATGTTGCTTGCCATTTCTATGCCGATGATACCCAGATATACTTTCTTCCCAAATAAGACACCAACTCCTCTGTCATCTCCTTAAACTGTTATTTAGTTGATATGAAAGCTTGACTCTCACAAAATGTCCTTACCCTTAACAAACATAAAACTAAAATTTTAGTGATTCATCCCATTCACTTAGGTAGCTACACTCCTCATTGCTCCTTCTGACATCATTTTAAACCTCAGATAAACCTCAGATAAATGTGTTATTTTTTATTATTTTCTTAAATTTGACCCACAGATCTAATTAGTAGTAAAAGCCAGCTTTTTTTAATTAAGACTTTTAGCTAAAGTTAAACCATTTCTTTTTATTAACGACCTTGGGAGGGTCATTCATGCTTTTATTACATCCAGACCCAATTACTGTAATTTATTATCTGTTGGACTGAGCAAAATACTAATGTCACGTTTGCAGTTGGTTCAGAGTGCTGCTGTCAGCATGATCATATCTCTCCAATTCTTAAATCACTAAGCCTGTGAAATTTAGATCAATTATAAAATATTCTATACATGAGTATATACATGAGTAACAGTAGGCTTCAGTTTATCTATCAGAACTTATGCAATTTTATGTCCCATCCCCTTGCTGAAGTTTGCTGATCAGCAGCTTTTATTAATTCTGAATTCTAGATTTGCACTTACAGCCCATCAAAAGTTTTCAGTTGCAGCTCCAAACCTCTGGAATCACCTCCCTATTCATATTAGATCATCGACCTCAATAACAGAATTCAAATCCCAATTAAAAATAAACCATTTCTCATATTTTAATTTCAAGTTAGTTTAATGCAACAGTTTTTTAAATTACTTATTTCTTTTTAATACTAGTTTTTAAATAATTTTTGTTTATTGCTTTTATTATTATAACTTTTACCACTAAACAATTTTATTGTTCTTAAATTATTTGTTGATGATGTTCTTACTGTCTTTGGTCAATGTGTGTTGTGTTTAAATGTGCTATTTAAATAAACTGACTTGACTTGACAATACATCCCAACTCAAAACCCAGTCATATTTGTTGGAGGATCTGAATGAACTTGAAAAACAAACTGATGTGCCAAAGTGGTCTGAATTGGCCACATAATTACTGTTAATTAATGACGAAAAAACATGGACTTCTACTTTTTGGTAGGTTTAAATTTGCCTAAATACTGCTGTACAACCGCAGTGTTTCAGGAGCACCCAGTTGTAATCCATGCTAAATACTGAGTGAGATCTTGATGAACTTGAGAAACAAGCTGATGTGCCAAAGAGGTCCAATTTTCTCAGATTATTACTGTAAATTACTCTTAATTCATTCAAAGCTGGAAAAATAACATGGATTCTTTTTTGGTGGGGGAGTCCAGATTTATTTCTGGATCAGATCCAGATTAATTTTATTCTATGTCTACATGTGGATTTGAACTTTGTTCACTACTTGGTAGGTATAAAAGTAGACACTGAAGTAATCGTTGTTTCATACATATAAAATTTTGCATTGAAAGGTCCAGAAGTACAATTCAGATTTGGGCCAGAAAGCTGAAATTAAATAGCAGGTAACTGAAATCTGTAATGAGTTATTGTGATAACATCACCAGTCTGCGGCAGTCACGGGGCCGCAGCATTGCAACCAAGTCAAATGATAATATCTTCCATCTTGCATCTGGAAGTGTAATAACAGTTGTAACTTTGAACATTGTGATTTTTCTGGTAAAATGAGCTTTCAGACATGCTAGAGACAAATAAAGAGCAATTTTCAGCAAAAAACAAAAAAACAAAAAACAAAACATGAATATGCAAATGTTTTCTAATTCAAAACTGCAGGACAGAAGAAGTCTTTACACAACAGTCCATTCTTAATGCTGACAGTAACTTAGTGTCTATTCTGACATTCTGTCCAACATTCTTCAAATGTTGTCTGGGAGCTTCTCTTGTAATAAAACGTTCCTATTAAACTCGCATAACCACAGCAATGTCTGAAATATTAAGGAGAAAAACGTCAAGTCGTTTAGTATCCTGTAGTGTGTTTGAACTTCTAACTGATCAGTTAGTGGTGCCACACACATTTTTTTCTTTGCACAAATCAAACCAAATTATTTCACCCATTAGGGCAGCTGCTCTGGGTTTACATATGCTCCTTCCATCTGTGCAGCTGTGGCACACTTGTGACCAAGAGTGCTGCAAGCCTGTGAAAGTGAGGAAAAACAAAAGGTAGAGATGTGAATAATGGTACACTAATTAGGTGCTAAGCACCAAAGGGCAGATCTGATAAATGCTAAACAGGACTATGAGTCCCTCACGCTCAACAGCTCACTTTGAGAGATTAATCGAGAGGTTTAAGCTACCCCTGCAAAAAGTGGTGAGGAATTCTGCCAGAGTCACGCTCTGTGTCAAAACATCTGGCTAGAAATCTCCCTGCACCCTTTTCTCAGTGTCTGAAGTCATCAGCTGGAATATATAAATTACTGTACAGTGCTGTACAGGGAGTCTGGAGTATGACTTCCTCTGTGAGAGGGTAATTTTCATAGTAGAAAGACATCAGCAGTGCATGAGCTCACACTGAGATGATATGTACATAAGACCCAGCACAGACTGGTACAGAAAATGGGGAATAAGAAAAGGTGAAAAGAGACGAAAGAATAGAGGACAGAATAACTGGTGTTGAGCTAAAGAAAGGAAAAAATTAGTGAGCTCAAAGTGACTCAAGATCTTCTGACTAATTATTTGTTTCAACTGACCTTGAGTGGTCACTCTGTTTTCCCCAACATTTTCCAGCCTTACAGCATTCACACAATACAAAGGCACAGTTGCTCAAAGAAACAAAAAACTCCTTCACAAAGAAGGGACCTCCACCATACGCTGCTTAATTTAATGACAGCAAGAGTGTGAATTATGCAAATATTTCATTTGTCATCAACTTAGAGTTATTTTCTTGGAGGATTTAGACACATGTTTACTCATCTCACAGTACTGTTTGGTTGTTTGTACTGTGACTTGAAAGCTGCTTCTTTTGTTGATTACAGAAGGAAGATGGTGATGCATGTCATGCTGTAATTGGAGTGGCTTGACGTTGCCTGGTAATTAATGAAAATGCAACCAGAGACTGTATAAAATATAAGCATATCCTTCAGGTCTAAGAAGTGAGATACCTGAAGCCTTTTCTTTTTAAAGGCTAGCAGTGGGTGACGCCTCTGATTGCAAAAAAAGAAGTTTATAGAAGTCTGAGAACAATACCCCAATTCTCACATTGTTTCTCACCACAGTAACATTTATTGAGTTTATGGTCTTTCACTCATTAGTTTCAAGACTTTTTGATACAGAATTTTGTAAATGATGACCCCATTAGGAATAAAATGTGCAATAACATAATAATTAGGTTTTGGGGATGGCTATTCTGTGATGGGAAGTCACTACAATAAAGGGTTGTCCAGCATTTCATTGAACTAAAAGATAATCTAAGGAGGCTGTGTTCAGTAGTCCTGTCAGAATCCCGTCAAATATCACACTAAGGGATCCACCTTGCCATCCTAGTATTAGCTAAGCAGCTCAATCTTCTTGTCCAGTCACTCATAGGTAGTTTCAATAGACCAAAATGGTGATGGTTAAAATGCCAAACTCAAAGCTTCATCTCTGGACAAGAGTTTAATGAGACATGCCAGAGCTGAAGAAATGACCTAGCTGGTGAATGGGCGTTAACACAAACAGGACGTGTATGAGTTGGTGAATGAATCAGAATCAAACAAACAGTGTCCCCAACAGAGTCATTTTTTCCAGGCTGAAGGTTTTACAACTATGAATAGAAAAAAATATGAAGAAAAGATCAGTTGCTCACTACTTCCCACAATATAGTCATGTGCAAAACTAAACTAAAACTAAGACTCTCTGAATACGTTAAGTATAGAACCACTTTTAGCAACAAAACTTGAAGCAATCATTTTCTATATGACTCTATCAGTCTCTCAAATCACTGTGGAGGAATTGTGCTCCACTTTTCTTTAAAACATTACTTCATTGAGGTTTGTGGGCAACTGTTCATGCACAGCTCTCTTCAGGTCCTGATTCAGCATTTCAATAAGGTTAAAGTCTGGTGTTTGACTGGGGCATTACAACACTTTGATTCTGTTATTTTCCAGCCATTCTATTGGTAGACTTGCTGGTGTACCTTTTGATCATTGTCCTGCTGCATGACCAAATTTTGGCCAAGCTTTAGCTGTCGGGCAGATGGCCTCACATTTGACTCTAGAATACTTTTGTATACAGAGGAGTTTGTGATTGACTCAATAGCTGCAAAGTGCCTGGGTCCTGTTGTTGCAAAACAAGCCCCAAATCATAACCCCTTCACCTCCGTGCTTGATAGTTGGTATGAGGTGTTTGTGCTGATATGCTGTGTTTGGTTTTCGCCCAACATTGCACTGTGTACACGTCTCCACTTTGGTCTCATCTGTCCAAAGGACATTGTTACAGAAGTCTTGTGGTTTGTTTAGATGCAACAGGACTACATGGAGTCCTGTGAAATCTTTTTTCACATGGCTGTACCTCTTTTTAGATTTATGACAGTCAGCATGCGGCAATCTGGGAATATTACTGGTACCTGAGAGAACTTTGGGAATTCGTGGGCACATGAATGTGTTTAAATAACCCACAAAGAAAATAATCAATACTTTCACTTGATTATACAACCCCAATTCCAAAAAGATTGGGATGTTTTGCAAAATATAAATGAAAACACACTACAATGATTTGCAAATCTCAAAAACCAGTATTTTATTCATAAAAGAAATGTTGAATGTGAGACAATTTACTATTTCATGAAAAGACTACAGTAGCTCATCTTGAAATTGGTGGCAGTAACACATCTCAAAAAGTTGGGACAGGGCCATGTTTAACACTGTGTAGCATTCTGGGAACTGAGGAGACCAGCTCCTGTACCTTTGAGAGAAGAATCCTGTCCTATTCTTGTCTTATATAGGATTCTAGTTGCTCAACAATCCCATGTCTTCTTTGTCATATTGTAACAAATGTTTTACTTGGTAAAAGGGTCCAGCACCCGGACTCTAGCTACAGTCTTGCTACATTGTCTTGCTGAAATATGCAAGGCTTTTCCTGAAAAAGACCAGAGGGAAGCATATGTTGCTCTAAAACCTGTGTATACCTTTTAGCATTTATGGTGCCTTTCCAGATGTGAAAGTTGCCAGTCTAGACACTAATACACCATCAGAGATGCAGGGTTTTGATCTGAGTATTGATAACAAGTTGGATGGTTCCTCTCCCCTTTAGTTCAGACAATGCAGCATCCCTGATTTCCAAAACAAATGTAAAATTTTGATTTGTCTTACCACAGAACAGTTTTCCACTTCCCCTTAATTTATTTTACATGAGCTTTGACCGAGAGAAGATGGCGTCATTTGTGGATCATGTTCACATATGGTCTTTTCTTTGCATGATAGAGCTTTATCCTGCATTTATGGATTGTATGGTGAACTGTGTTCACAGATTGTGCTTTCTGAGAGTGTTCCTGAGCCCGTGCAGTGAGTTCCATGAAAAAATCACGGCTTTTTGCAATGCAGTGTCACCTGAGGGCCCGAAAATCACCAGCATCAAATACTGGGTTTCAGCCATGCCCCTCACTCACAGAAATGTCTCCAGATTCTTGGAATCTTTTGATAATGTTAGGGACTGTAGATGATGAAATATTCGAAGTCTTTGAAATTTTATGTTGAGGAATATTACTCTGAAATTGCACTTCAATCTGTACATGTACTTTCTCAACCTCTGTCCATCTTTGCTTCTGGGAGACTGCTTCTCTAGGGCGCTCTTTTTCTTTTTTTATGAAACAGTGAAATCTCACTTTCAAATTTTCTATGTTTTATGTTCTTTTGCGAAGACAGTGTTGGTTTTTGAGATCTGCTAATTATTGCATTGTGTTTTTATTTATATTTTACAAACCCTCAGAAAAACCTTTTTAGAATTAAGATCATATAACACCCACTCTTGAGTTTTATATTTCCTTATATAATCAACATGTACTGTAGAGCAATGCCACTGTTCCTGGAACTCCATTTCCTTGTCATTTCTTCTATAGATTAAAACCCATCTGTCCCCATTTTACCTGACACATTATACTAGTGATTTCTCATATGTGTCTCTCTCCCATCTTCTCATCATTTCCTGTCCTCTTCCCATCTCAGTGGGTGGGGGAAACAACAAATCAAATTAAAAGTTCTCTACTTGAGGCATTAACTTCAACAGAGGAACTAATACAATCTGGCTATGATTTATCCCCACTTCCTGCTTCTTGTAGCTGCTGTGCATGTGCATGTGATACACAGTTCCTCAATAGCATGGAGTTCAAGCTTGACATCTTAATGGATTTTATAGGGAACACCATCCACATACACAACTTTATTACCCTAATAAACTTAATGAACTTGTATATTAAGCATCCTCTGATACAGTAGCTGTGGTTTTCAGTGGTAGCTTTAAAAAGCCTCAAGTGGGATTTATTTTTACTTATTTCTAAGCCAGATTCCGGATATTGAAAGTTCTGTATGAAGACTTGGAAGTGACCTTTAATAATCTATTCTTGATAGTTGATGCTTCTAATTTTCTGATACATAGACTTTCATAATTATTGGTCTTTAAGGATCAGCAAAACTTTGTCCAAAAGATTTTAAACACCTGTGACAGACTGGCAACCTGTCCATGTTGTACCCTGCCTCTAGCCCTGTGACAGCTGGTATAGGCTCCAGGCCAGCACCCCCTGAACTGGATAAGCAAGGAAAATGAATGGATGTATGGCGATTACAAACAATGTTTTGAATTTAGGTTTAGGTTTTCCCCCAAAGTAGCTTCCAAAAAGGGAAAGAAATATTTTTTTCATGCTGTATGACACATGGAGCATTCCACATCTGTTTGCTCATTACTGGAGCCATGTCACCCTTTTATGGTGTGGAAAAACCCTTGGCGGTTTGTTTATCATATTTGA
Source organism: Etroplus canarensis (assembly GCA_015106775.1). Lineage (NCBI taxonomy): Eukaryota > Metazoa > Chordata > Actinopteri > Cichliformes > Cichlidae > Etroplus > Etroplus canarensis. The sequence continues at coordinate 4,671 of VUQH01045096.1, read as the reverse complement.
TATTACCTGAAAGTGGAAACTGAGCTCCTCGGATATAAATGATAGTCCCCACTGATAGGTCTGTTGTAGAGATTTATTAAAGTGTTGGCAGGCTTTTTCAAAATGTAATACAGTAAGTGGGCAACTCAGCCAAGATTATGTTCAATTTGAAAAAAAATAACTGCATATTCAAATTTATATGAGAAATATATGGAGATTATGAGAAAGAGCGAGGAATGTAAACTACAATAAGGCAACGCTAAATTAAATCCTCTTACCATGAGGCAGCATTAATAGAAAAATCCAATGAAGCAGCTTTTTGTCAAAATTACTTTGCTGGAAAACATTCAAGTCAATAACAGAACTTGCCTGAGCAGAAGGGATTTTTAATAAACTGAAACAGAGTTCAATGGTGGGAGACTAGTATGATATGGCTATTTGGCGGATGTTCTGGATGAGGCTGATAGTTGTGGGCCTAAACACGATGAAAAAACTGTACCAAGAGACTCTGTGTTTGGATCGGGTGCTTGGACTCCGGCAAGTGACAGCTGCTGGGAGGAGAGTCCTGGAAGCAGATCCTGGAATAATGGAGTTTCCGCAGCCTGGTGACTTTCTAAGAATGATAGGTTTGGGAGGGCCATTTGCCACCAAGCTGGGGATGCACTGGTGGCAGTGCCAGTGCAGAGGAAATGGACAAAGAAATTGGATATTTGGAAGGCTGATAGTGTTGGATACCATTCAGGTGGTGGATTATTGGATGTCTGATACCCACTGAGACAATCTGTGAAGTAAAGAGTGTATCTCAACATAATGGTTGAGACAAGAGCATGTAAGGGACTGAGTATAGGGCATGTAAACAAGCTGAGACAAGGACATTGCAGTCCAGCCATGGCATTTTAGAATGGATTGGGTTCATTGTGTCCGAGGTGCAGTTTGATCCGCAATTATTATAATTAATTAAAACAGACAAACAAACATACGTGTTGTACAAACATACTTAAACAATCTCAGAGGCTCAAATGTGAAAATTATGGCCAGCATCAAAAAAAGTTGGTGCCAGTATAGTCTTTTGGCCAAATTTGACTATCTTTACAGGTTTGTTTTTGTTTTCATAAGCTGCAGTCTTGAAAGTGTATAAGCAGAAAAGAAGCTGGTTTAGGTTTGATTTGTGGATTTTCTACTGGTAACTACTAGTGTTGTCTTGACTCATTGACGTCATAGCCAGCAGACCTGGACACACTTGGCTGTTCTGCTAGTCACATTAACTGATGTTAAATATCAAGATTAACAAAAAAAACTAATGTGATGCTAGAGGAAATTACATTATTCAAGTGTCTCTCCCTCACAATTAAAGCTAGGTTAGCAGCATTTGGTTATTTATCATTATGTTTGATTTTTATTATCTGTGCCACTCTTCACTGTGGTGTTTGGTTTTCCCTCTTTCTCTTTCTTCTTCATTCTTTTATCATCCCCTTGGGTTGAATGCGTACGTGGGCCACATATTGCAGGTACTTTATGCATATGGAGGCTCACGTTACTCATATGTCGAAAGACGTGTAGACAATGTCTAGCGTATCCAAAACGTATTAATAACCTTTGAGTAACATGTTTTAACATATGTGTAACATACATTAAACTTACCGCCAATGAATATTGATGTTTGTAGATGTATTTGACATGTTCCAGTCGTACTGAGCATGTTTCTAACATACAGCTGCCATATAATTACGTATGTGCTGCGTTTAAGGGAAGTGGTATAAATGGGCTTTAAGTTGTGAATGCCAGCAATACATTGGCATTCACTGGTATTACATTCTATATATGTTAGTGATACTTTATGCATACGCCCATTTAACATAATTATTCTGTGTATGTCAGCATTTAAGAGGAATTTGGATGTGTCGGCATAAGCTTGGTAAATTGTCCTGGTGTGACACGGCCCTGACAAGCTGCTTTATTTATGCTTGTATGTGTAAAGGAGGATTTTCTCCAAAAGTATGAACTCTTCTCTCCCTTTTTTCTTCATAGTGAAAGACTGCTATTCACAGTTCACTAGACGCTATCAGTTTAATAAATTATTGTAATGATAAATGTGCCAGTGAGACAAAGCCAAATGTTAAGAATGAGTAGTATAAGATGGTACATTATGCACCACACAAATCGCGACCCATCCAACATAATTTTTGTTCAACACTTAATCACAGAGTCCATTTTGGTCTGTCAGCTTCTGCTTATTAACTTGCCAAACCAGTTACCATCTCATTACTGTGCCTTCTGCTGCATTTTATTGGACTTCTTCACTCATTTCCCTGAACTGTCACTGTGTCAGTCTTACTCTTGTTTTAAAAATGTAAAACACATCAGACATGCACCCTACAAGTATAAATTCTTTGGGAATCAGCAGTGGGGAAAAAACAACAACAAAACACAGCATGGGCGTGTAGCAAATAGAGCTTGGAAACTTGATAACGGCTAAATGATATCATAAATGTACAGATAAAAAATTATAAAATCCAGAAAAAGTAAGATTGGAAGTTTTTCCCTTTTAGTTCATTTTATATTCCCCCATGTTAAGAAAATGTTGGTCTAACCTACATTTAAACTCTCAGATCCGCTGTGTATTGCTGATTTGGCCTGTACTTTGACAAAATCTGCAGTGATTGCTTTGAGTAGTAAACACTGTCAGCCGCTGATAGAAATGAGATAAAACACACCATTTGGAAAGAAGAAAGTCTTCTAAAGGTGACGACAAAGCCTGTTGCAGCAAGCACATTCCACCCCAGAGCCATCTATCATAATTAACATGACTTACGCAGATGTTGTACAGGATGGAAACGGAGATAAAAATCTTCTTGAGGCAGAGCGTAGATCTGTTATCTTTTTTCATCTGAATTCCTTCTGTTTGACTGTCACTGTGGATCACTGCTGTGACTTCAGATCCCCATGCACTATATCCACAGGAGTTTCAATCAGGTAAAGAGGGAATTTTTCTTCTTGACTGTCTTAGAGCAATAGAATCAGTCAATAGCTGTCACTATCTTCAGTGTGGATCATGGCAATTTATATTCTGTGGGCGTTTTCAGCTTTCAGAAGATCATGTCAGTGTCAATTCTAAATAGTCACAATCATCTGATTGAGCCTTAATTAATAGTCAGGGGTCAGCCATCTATTACTGACCTGGTGTCAGTCACAGGTTGACCTCTCTGACTGATTAGTGAAAAAGGAGAAGATGCAAATGTTATTCTTTCGCTGCAAGTCTGTCACAAGTTAATGCAGTAGCTACTTATTAATGGTGTGAATGGTTTTAATTAGAAGCAGACTGGATGTACAAAGAACACTACAAGACATTGGTCCATCTGTTTCACAAGTAAAAAGTCCACAGAGACATGATAGAGCCAACTCCAGAAACATTATCATAAACCTACAGTTAAATGAAAAAAGTTTTCACAGGACTCTGTCCAGCCCCAAGAAAAAACTGAATACACCCTTACAGCTTCCATGACGGTAAGTAGCAGCCAGGTGCCACTGTTCAAATAACCTTAATTAATTGATCACCAGCCAGTTTGACAAACTCTATAAAAGCAGATGTTTTGGCAGTTTGCTAGTCTGGAATATTCAGGTGTGTGTTAACACAATGCCTCAATCTTACTCGGAGTGGACACCCCAGAAAATTCAAGCCAAGTTCAGACTGTGCAATGCTCAGAGAAATTGCAAAAACCCAAAAGCTACATCTCAGACTCTGGAGCACTGTTAAGGGCCGGCGGCCGAGTGCTAGGTTTGGACCCAGAAGCAGACTGGACACAGAGGCAGGTCACGAGAATAAACAGATCTTTATTAACAGAAGGCAGAGCAAACACACTCAACAGGATTCTGGGGGGGGCTTGAGCTGGGTCAGGCGTCGGAGATCTGGCCTGGAGACAGAACGTGTGACTGTGAGGTGGCGGGGGCTGTGAGCAGTGGGGGGAATGGTCTACGTGGAGCAGGTACACTGTAACGGAAAGAGAACGGAGGTGAGTGCGAGATAAACTGATCAGGTGCAGCGAGTCAAACAACTGAGCGTCACTCTTACTGTCGCGGATGCGGAGCGGAGACTGAGGGAGGCGGTCTGGATGGTCTGATGATGATGATAGAATTAGAAAAAGACTAAACAAGTTCAGCTTGTTTGGGCTGACGGGAGAAAGCCTCTTATCTCTGAAAAGAACATGACAGCACCACAAGATTACTGGAACAATGTCTTTAGGGTGACAAGATGTGGAAATGTTTGGCCATAATAATGTTTGGCACAAACATTACTATGCCATTACTAGTAGTGAGAATAGGGAGAAGGTGGAAGAGAGCCTGGAGAGGTGGAGGTATGCACTGGAGAGAAGAGGAATGCAATTCAGTAGAAACAAGACAGAGTACATGTGTGTGAATGAGAGGGAGGCAGGTGGAATGGTGAAGATGCAAGGAGTAGAGGTGGTGAAGGTGGATGAGTTTAAATACTTCGGATCAACCATCCAAAGCAACGGACAGAGAACAAGAGAGGTGAAGAGGAGAGTGCAGGCAGGGTGGAGCAGGTGGAGACGAGCGTCAGGGGTGCTTTGTGACAAAAGAATAGCAGCAAGAGTGAAAGGGAAGGTTTACAAGACTGTAGTGAGATCTGCTATGATGTATGGTTTGGAGATGGTGGCACTGACAAAAAGACAGGAG
>VUQH01045092.1:0-11039 GCA_015106775.1 Etroplus canarensis | reverse complement strand
CAGCAGATTAATCTGCATTGGTAATTTGGCAGAGGTTTTATGCCAGATGCCCTCCCTGGTTATAGCAGCTTGTGTCCCCACCTGGAATCAAACCAGGGACCTTTTGCTTGTGAGGCAAATGCTCAGTTCCATCCTACAGTAAAAGTCATGGTTCACAGAGAGCTGACAAAGCATCAAAGATCTTATTGTTCAAAGGTATCAGTCAGGAGAAGGGGACAAAACATTCCCACAGCGTTACATATACCATGGGACACAGTGAAGACAGTCATCAAGAAGTGGACAACATATGGAACCACAGTGATGTTACTGAGAACTGGATGAAAACTGATGAAAGGACCAGATGAAAACTGGTCAGGGAGGTTGCCAAGAGGCCTACAGCATCACTGAAGAAGTACTGGTTGTGTAGAACATGTGACAACAGTCTCCTGTATTCTGCATATGTCTGGACTGTGGGGTAGGGTGGAAGCCTTTTCTTACTTCTGGTCTCCCAAAAGCATGTGGGAAAATGTGTTATAGTCTGATGAAACCAAGGCTGAATTTTCTGACCACAGTTCCAAAAGAGGGCAGCAGTGGTTCAGTCCAACAGGGAATGGTTGGGAATCAGAGGGCTGCTGATGTGGCACTGGCTCGAGACTTCAGAAAGCCAGACTGGAATTTGCAAAAAAGTCAAGAGATGATCCACGACAGTTCTGGAACAAAGTTTTATGGACTGAAATAAAATGAACCTCTACCAAAGTGAAGGAAAGGCCAAAGTTCAAAGAAAATAGGGATCTGATCATGATCCTAAACATATCAGCTCATCTGTGAAGCATAGTGGAGGCTGTGTCGTGGCTTGGGCTTGCATGGCTGCTTTTGGAAAAGGCTCAGTTATTTTTATTGATGATGGAACTCATGAATGAACATAGAAGTCTACAGAAGCATATTGTCTGCAAATGTAGTTAGAAATGCATCCAAACTAATCAGGAGGGACTTTATTATGATCCAAAACACACTGCCACGTCCTCAAAGGGCTTCATCAGGAGGACAATGGAAGGTTTTGGAAAGACCAAGGCAGTCAGTAGATTTTAACCCAACTGAACATGTATTTCACCTCCTGAAGAGAAGACCGAAGGAGAAACCCCACTAATTACCAAAGTTTCTGAAAAACACCAAATATGTTGTTTTACTCTTTACTTCAAATTTAAGGGTTAAATTAGAGTTTCACAAGTGACTTCATAAACAGAGAAGTCAGAAGTCATACTGACTCTCTTCTTTAAATGACCTAAAACAGATTTGAGAGATCTCTGTGGTTCTGTGGTGTGAGGTGACCCTGCATTGGTTCGTGGAGCTGCTGTTCGTTTGGTGACACCAGGAAACGTCTTTAAAGTGAAACCTGTCCCTGTCTTTATCAGTGTGAATGTCGTCTGCATGGACACTGGCTGGCCCTCTCACCTGTCCCTGTCCTTGCTCACTGAGCAGGATTAATTAATGGAGAGTGGTAGGTAGGCAGGAGGAGGAGGAGGTCATTCAGAGTTCAGAAGGACTCTCAGGTAACTTCATTTCACCTGCAGGTAAGCGTCTGGTGCAGCAGGGAAGAGGATCCGCCATGAACCCTGCTGTTGTCGTAGGAGTCAGGTGGGGCCAAGAAACTCACATTGGCAGCTTTGTAATGATGCTAAGCTTTGCACCACTGAGACAGTTCAGTTCATCATGGGTTCACTGGGACATGTCAAAACCAGAAATTACGCCTAATATGCAAGACTTGACAGGACAGGAAGTTAAGAAGTGTCCAATCCTTTGTATGTAGAGCAGACAGTTCAATTCAATTCAATTTTATTTATAAAGCGCCAATTCACGACAAAAGTCACCTTAAAGTGCTTCACACTGTAAGGTAAAGACCCTACAGTATTAGAGAGAAAACCCCAACAATCAGACCATCCCCTATGAGCAGCACTAGGTAACTGTGGGAAGGAAAAACTCCCTTTTAACAGGAAGAGACTTCCAACAGGACCAGGCTCAGGGAGGGGCAGCCATCTGCCTCGAGCGGTTGGGGGTGAGGGGAGAGAGAAGTTCATGTAGAGTCCCCTCCCCAGATTCCAGGTGGGGACACAAGCCCCTCCCACCATTTAAAATAATTTCACTGGTGGTACAAAATGGCTTTTTCTACAACCAACCTACAACATTGCTACAGCATTATGAAACTCACCTTACAGCACTACTATAACCATCCTGTAACATTACACATCACTACAACTGTCCCACAAGCATCCAATTTCAACATCAATAACAATACCATCCATCCATCCATCCATCCATCCATTCATCCATCTTCTTCCACATATTCAATTCAGGGTTAGATAAAATATACTGCAGTGCACAGCAATCAACCCACAACCATGTTACAATACCATCATAACATAACTACTATCGTCCTACAACATTACTACAACAATCCTACACAATTAAAACTTATGGCTGATTTATGATACTGTGTTAGTCCTTTGGACAAGCCTATGCAAAGCTTTGCAGACTACTGTCTGCATGTTGTTGCTGGTTACTGTCACCAGGGGGCAATGTCACAGAAAGGTCTGTGGACCATTCCTGTTTGGTTTTATGGAGAAGACTGAAGCAATAACACGCAAAGAGGTGAAGTGAAAGTGAGCGTTAAAAACAAAGAAAAGTTTCCCTGCAGCCTCCGTTTATGATTTTCATGCTTTTTTAAAACATTTTTTTTTAAATCTGTGATGTTTTTTCACACTTTAACCTACGGTTGCTCCATTTGCTATTTTGGTCCACTTTCCAACCAATCAGCATTTGACGTACGCATGAAGTTATCCACACTGAGCTGCGTGTTTTTGGTTTTTTGGGGGACTGCACCTCTGCATAGGTAAATACTGATGCAAAGACACGAATGCAGAACCGCAAACTAACTTTAATTGGGAAATTAGCTGCCGGGACCAAAAATGTTTTCTGTATCAGGCTGTAAACATTATTTCTACTGTAAAGTTGGACATTTTAACATGGGAGTCTGTGGGGACTGACTCTCACTGGAAAGTCTCTAGTGGCTAATAGAGGAACTGCAGCTTTTGGTGCTTCTTTTAAAGCCCCAGAGGTTAACAGGCATTTATTCATTTACTGACGTGGGTTTGGTTTACACAGTATCTATGACCGTCCCTCTTTACAGCCCTTTATTTTGGGGCGGTAGTGACTCGGGAGGTAGAGCAGGTCATCTTCTAACAGGAAGGTTGGTGGATTGATCCCCAGCTGATGCAGTTCACATGCTGAAGTGTCCTTGTGCAAGACACTGAACCCTAAATTGCTCTCAGTGCATCCGTCAGAGTGTGAACGTGTGATGGTTAAATGTGTGTATGAATGAGGCTTGTTGGAAAAAGTGCTCAGAGTAGACATGCAGTACACGAGTACAGGTCCATTAACCATTAGAGGTAATCAGCAGGTGTAATGTGAAGGAGTTTTACAGTATAAAGTCAGATGCAGTTACACATTTCAAACTCTCTTAAAACAAAATGAAAATGTCATTTTTTCATTTTGTTTTAATTGAAATAAAGACCCAGTCTGACACATACAACAGCCTCTGCTGCCCTCTGGAGGACAGATGGTGTACTTACAGTTCAGTTCAGAAAATCCTGCAACTTTTTTTTTTTAATCCTGAAGTAAGGCGTGTTTCAAAAAGATGGACCCGATTTCTATGAAATATATTTCCTGATAGCAACATGGGACAATTGCACAAAGTTACCAATGGTTAGTTGTGGTCTTTTAAAGCTCTATGCCCCGCCCTTTCAAGTGACAAACATTTCACTCATGGCGGTTTGTGGCTGCAGAGATAAACTGCTTTCAAGTCGGGTTCATCTTTATGAAACAGCCTGTAGTTTGTGTTGAAAATGAGCAGCAGCTGGTGTTCCTGCTCTCTCTGATAGGTTTATTCTGGTTCTTCAGCCTAATGATGGTCTCCTTCACCTGCACTCACATCTCTTTGGACCTCATATTGAGAGTTTCAGTGAACATCTAAATGCCATTTCAACACCTGGAATCAACCCCAGATCTTTGATCCGCTTAGTTTGTCCTGGAATGACGAGGGAACCGGCCTCACCTCAACATCAAACTGCGATCAGCCAGGTGTCCCGTTACTTTTGAGGCTCTGAAAATAGGGGGCTGTGTATAAAAAGATCTGTAATTCCTAAACAGTTAGTGCAATTCCTTTGTCAGAACTCCTGAATTAAAGGTGAAAGTCTGCACACTGTGGTACAGAGGAAACTTCAAAAAACGTGTCGCTGTCATTCTCAGTGATAAACTCTTTATTTGAACCTCATATGTTAAAACTGTTGTAATAAAAAAACTGAACTTAAAATAACTGAAACATGAAATCATGAAGGCACAGGAAACTTGTTCACAAATGTGTCGCTTCACTCCTTCTTCTGGCTGCTCCTGTTAGAGGTCACCGCAGCAGATCATCCGCCTCCATCAGACTGACATCATACAGAAACAGCTGCTTGTTTGTTTACTCATAGCGTGTGATGTCATCAGTGTAACATTCACAAATGAACTGTGACATAACAAAATATATTCAATTCAATTTTATTTCAATTCACAACAAAAGTCCCCTTAAGGCACTTCACATCGTGAGGTAAAGACCTCCAACAGAACCAGGCTCAGGGAGGGGCAACTCTCGACCAGTTTGGGGGTGGGGGTGGGGGGGCTCTCTCTGCAGAGAGAGCATTTTACCATGCTGCTTCACAGTCTGCCTCCTCCCTCAGTCCTGAACATTACAGACACCTGATGAACCTATCATCACTGACTCTCATCACCTATTTGCCCTTCTGCCCTCTGGGAGGCGATAAAAGTCAATTAAATCACACACCACCTGACTCATACACAGTTTGCTTCCTGAGGCGTCTGAACCAACACATAAATGACTCTGTAAGTGCGATCTCTGCAATATCAGGGTTTCATTTGATTCTACATTTTAAGCCCTTGTTTAACGGTTAGAACGTGATGTGTTTGTGTTTTTATGCTTTTATCATTTAAGCACCGTGAGGAGGGCACTTGTAGTTTCACTGTATCTTATATACAATGACAACAAAGGTGTCCGTCTGTCTTTCTGTCTGTCAACCATTCAGAACACAGAAAAACAGAGCAGATAAAGAAACAGCTGTATTTGCTGCCGTCTCCATTGTCTATGGGCAACTTTGCTTAAACACGAACAGAAGTATAGAGGTTTAAATGATGCATAAATATATTTTTATATATATAAACATTTGTATTTCATCTCTATGTCTCTCACATCAGTCATGTGTGATAAGCACTGATGGTTCATTTAGGAGGTTCCGGTCTGATGTCAGGTGGACACACAATGATGTGAAGTAATCAGTAAGTCGCCTCAAATGCTTTAAACCTGTTTTGAAAATGTGAGGCACTGAAAGTGAAATATTTGTTAAAATGTGGAGAGTAAAAGTATAAAGTTGTTAGGTAAATTACAAATATCTAAAAACTCTACTTGAGCACAGTAGCAGAATATGCGTACTTCATTACTTCACACCTCTGTGTGTATGTGGATTTATTTGAATATATTTACATATTGCTGCTTTTGTTAATCGCCAAGTCTAAAGGATAATCAGCAGTTAATCAATGAAATTATAGAAGCAGCTACAAAACAGGATCAAATCACAAGATCCATCTCAGAGACATAATGAGTCTAATGTCTCTGGGGAGAATAATACAATCTGTGTCATGAGTAACATAAAATTAACTTTATAACTGGATCTCTGAGTGATATCTTAACATGGTGCTGACTAGAAAATAAAAGCCTTTTTTTTGAAATAAGAAAACCCAAACGGTTTTACAAAAGGTTTGCATGGGCAGCATGGTGGTGGAGTGGTCAGAGTGGTCACTCTTCTCACTCAGCTGAACACAGAGACACCGAGGAACTAACCCAAAACCCAAACCCAGGATAAACGGGATCAGTGAACGTGGTGTTGAAAGTGTGCAGGTGGCTCAGACTCTGCAGGTCGGGCGAGACTCTGTAGAAGGACAGAGTGCCAGCAGGACAGTCCAAGTACACTGCTACCCTGTGAGATACGGAGAAGGATGAGGACGAGGAGAGGACGAATTTCCTCATGCCATTGTGGCACGCAGAATAACGACCGTTATTAGAGCAGCTCAGACTCCAGGACCGATTGTTAAATCCAAACTCCAGGTCATTACTGTCTCCTTTCCTGCCGATTTCTTTGTAGCTCACTGATATCTCAACCTTTCCTCTCCACTCGACCTCCCAGTAACAGCGACCAGTCAGACCACTGGAGCACAACAGCTGAGGCCAAAAGTCGAATCTGTCGGGATGATCAGGATATGGCTGATCCTTCTCCGCATGGGTCACCTTCCCTTGGTTGTTGGACAGTTCGAGCTTGTTGTTTACTGTGTTTTCATCAAACTCGAGTTTACAGAAATCTGATGTAAAGAACAAACAAAAACAGGGACTCATAAATCATCTGTTCACTGACTGATCGCATCAAAAATGTGAATGACTGATGTCACAGTTTGATGATGTGTGCTGCTCCGTTCTTATGAATCACATCAAAATCACACTTACACTTCCTCAGACCTGGTTTCAACCACTGGTCTCCAGCAGGCTCCACCCTGAAAGAATCAGAGAGGTCAAACCAGCATGAAAGTTTGCTCTTGCTTCCAGTCTTGTGCTAACCTTGGCTAAACATATCCTGGACCTCTCGCTGCACAGAGATTAAATTGATCTGATCCAGGGTCAGATGGAAAACTAGAAATGTTTCTAAAACTGGGAGGCTGTTCCTTGAAAATACTAAGATATGCTTCAAAACAGTGATGAACATAGTTATTATTGTTGCTGGAGATCTTGTAAATCCCTTACAAAAATCTTTTAATTATTCCTACCTGAGAGTTTCTACTCCAGCTAACAGCTGCTTGACATGCGCTCCTGTGTTGTTGTAGCTCAGATCCAGTTCTCTCAGATGGGAGGGGTTGGAGCTCAGAGCTGAGGCAAGAAAAGTACATCCGTCCCCTGTGACCAGACACCCTGACAAACTGCAGGCACATAAAACAATGCCGATGACAGATACACTGAGAAAACCGCTATGCTGTAAAATACAACCCAAGTTCCAAAAATGTTGGGACACTGTGTAAAATATGAATAAAAGCATAAGGCAAATCTTATGAACCATTATTTTATTCACAAAAACAGAGATAACATATCAAATAATTAATCTGAGACATTTTACTGTTTGATTAAAAATACTAGTTCATCTTGAATTTGATGGTAGCAACACGTCTCCAAAAAAGTTGGACAGGTCCATCGTTAGCCTCATACCATATATTTTTTTGCCAAATTGTGATATCTGCCTAACTAAAACAATGACATTTTTTTTTCTTGTATTTTTTCTTGTTTTCCAAAAACACTGAAATATGACTTGGGCAATTATGCTATGAGGCTAACGCCATGTTTCCCACTCTGTAGCGTCCCCTCTTCTTTTAACAACCATCCATAAACATGTGAGAACTGAGGAGACCAGCTGATGAAGCTTTGGGACAGGAATGTTGTCCCATTCTTGTCTGATATAGGATTCCAGTTGCTCAACAGTCCTGGGTCTTTGTGGTATTTTGTGTTTCAGTTGGTGAGAGGTCTGGACTGCAGGGAGGCCAGTCCAGCACCTGGACTCTTCTAATATGAAGCCATGTTGTTGGAATAGCATGGAATAGTTTAGCATTGTCTTGCTGAAATATATAAGACAACCTGTATATAAACTGCTCAAAAAAATGAACGGAAAACTTTGAAAACCCATCAGATCTCAATTAAAAAACTCCTGCTGGATATCTATACTGGTTTGGACTGAGTAATGTGTTAGGAACCAAATGATGCCACATTGTTTGATGGAAATGAAAAATATCAACCAGCAGAGGCTGAATTTAAAGACACCCTGAAAATCAAAGTGAAAAAATGATGCAGCAGGCTAGTCCATTTTACAGAAATTTCATTGCAGAAACTTAAAATGGTAATCAGTAGTTTGTATGGCCCGCATGTGCTTGTATGCATGCCTGACAGTGTCAGGGCATGCTCCTAATCAGACGACAGATGATGTCCTCGGGGATCTCCTCCCAGATTTGGACCAGGACATCACTGAGCTCTTGAACAGTCTGAGGTGCAAGCTGGTGGCATCAGATGGACTGAAACATAACATTTTGTTGCCTGTGGTGTTCTATAGGATTTAGGTCAGGTCAGCATGGGGGCTAGTCAGTTCCTTCATCCTCCAGGAATTGTCATGTACCAGGAGGAACCCAGGAACCACTGCACCAGCAATTTCCCCCCTGGGATTAATAAAGTATTCTGATTCTGATTCAGCGTAGGATCTGACAATTTCATCCTAATGCCTAATGGCAGTCAGGGTACCATTGCCTAGTCTGTAGAGGTCCGCGTGTCCCTCCACGAATAAGCCTCCCCAGACCATCACTGACCCACCACCAGACCGGTCATGCCGAACGATATTACAGGCAGCATAACATTCTCCACAGCTTCTCCAGACTCTTGTACATCTGTCAAATGTGCTCAGGGTTCCCAGATGTTTATGGATGGTTGTTAAAAGAAGAGGGGATGTTACACAGTGGGAAACATGGACCTGTCCCACTTTTTGGAGACATGTTGCTGCCATCAAATTCAAGATGAGCTCTTATTTTTCATCAAACAGTAAAAAGTTTTACTTTCAACATATGATGTTTTCTATGTTCTTTGGTGAATAAAATATTGGCCTAGGAGCTTTGCAAATCATTGCATTGTGTTTTTATTCATATTTTACACAGTGTCCCAACATTTTTGGCAATTGGGTTAACAAGAAGGAAATTTAAACTATAAATAAATATACAGAAGGACCTATAAATACTCTGAGGCTGAGCTTGGATACATTTGTGCCAAGCTAAAAGCCAACATGAGCATGTCACCAGTAAAATGGTGAAACACACATATTGTGTAGTTATACTGATAGTGAGGCTAGTTATATTCAAATGATCGGTGCAATTGTTATCAAAACCAAAAAGAATACATTTAACACTAAAAAATGACTTAGCAGTGGCATCAGATAAGTTCTGAGAAAGAAAAAACTAGTCAAATCATAAACTGGTTCAGTAGCATTTGGACAACCTGCACCAGATTGTTTTCTTTATATTTTAATTTAATATTTGGTGACTTTGGTCAGGCAGATGATAAAATGTAATTCATAATCAGGTAATCTTAATACCATTAGATGTTGAATAGCCAGCCACTGAGAAGTTTGACCAAGTCTAACCTGAGAGTCTCCAATTTGCAGTGTGGACTCCTCAGTCCAACAGAAAGCTGCTTCACTCCTGAATCCTGCAGGTTGTTGTTACTCAGATCCAGCGCTCTCAGATGGGAAAGCTTGGAGCTCAGAGCTGAGGCCAGAAAAATACAGCCTTCCTCTGTGACCAGACAGCCTGACAAACTGCAGACACATAAAAAAAAATGCATGTGACAGATACACTGAGGGACTGCTGTGCTGTGAAATACAAGAAGGGTGTAATGGAACTGAGGATACAGAAGGCTGGTACTTATACAGCACTTCTCTACTAACTAAACACTCATTACTACCAGCCTCATTCACACAGTGCTTTACACTTTCAAGCATGTTTAACTGTATAATGGATACATCAGGAACAATGTGGAGCTCAATGTTTTAGTCAAGGATACTTCGGCATGTTGACTGGAGAAGCCATGGACTGAACCACTAACCCTTGGACTGGAAGATGAGCCAAAGCCACCGAAGCTCTGTGAGGCTGTTTTTGGAGACACTTGTACTTTATGCAAAATGCTGACATCAACATGCCACTAGCAAAATGGTGGCAGTCATTCGGGTAGTGAGGATAAAAACATTCAAATGAAGAGTGTAACCTTTGACAAAATGAAAAAGTAGAAAACTACAAGCACTTGGAGATTGCAAACTCTGCCTAGGCCAGGACTGACTTGCACCACAAAGGTAAAAATAATTTCAAAATTTTCTGGATCAGGATTGTGATCCAGATCTGACAGATTTGGAGCACTTTGGCGAGGAACAGTGGGCAAATACTGACAAGTCAAGATGTGCCAAGCTGATAAGACAGTTGCAGCCTGGGTTAACAACGACCACCTCCAAAGAGAAAGAGGAATTCTGGAGTAAGTTGGATGAAGTGGTAGAGCAGGGGTCCCCAATCACTGGTCCATGGACCAGTACCAGTCCGTGGAACATTTGGCACCGGGCCGCAAAGAAGAAAATTTGTGGTTAAAATGTTAGATATTTTTCTTTCTTCTGCTGGATCTAATTTTGAAAAACGATTATTTTCGCCCTGGCCTCACTATTCCGCACTTGAATCTGGAACATTGTTTCAGGCATCAGCAACACAAGTTAACCCTTGAAATAAAATGAGCCAAAAACAAAATTCACTGGAGAGCATCTTTGGAAAGGAACGAGCAAACGATGGGACAGCAGAAGGGTCACAGACTTCCAGCAAAAAGAATGCTGCATTTAAAAGAAAATACCAAAGATTCTTACCTAAGTTACGGTTCATTGCAACAGGTGATACACAAGCTCCACACCACATATGGATAATTTAGGTTAATGAAGCAATGAAACCCTCAAAACTGCTTCACCAAATTGAGACCAAACACTAAGCGTTTAAAGATAAAAACCTTGGAATTTTTTGAAACATAAAATGTGAACAAGAAGGACAAAAACAGTTAGTCAGGGCCACCACTTCAATAAATGTGTCTGCACTGAATATAGCTTTTCATATAGTTACATGAAGTGTTTATCAATAAGTCAGCAGTTTAAATGTTGGTCAGAAGGAAATATGACCTGTGAGTACAGTGCATGTACCTTAATGCATGTTTTAGGACATGATCAGAAGTGGACAGTATGTCACACATGTTATAAGAAGGCATGGCTTCAGATGAAACTATTTAAAGTGTAAAGATGTGTTTTATTGTGTTAACTACAGACATCACTGTAATTCAGTAGTCAAATAACATTTTAATC
>VUQH01045081.1:0-10870 GCA_015106775.1 Etroplus canarensis | reverse complement strand
GAATACAAGCGGCTGAAATGAGCTTTCTCCGCAGGATTGCTGGGCTCACTCTTAGAGACAGGATGAGGAACTCAGTCATCCGGGAGGGGCTCAGAGTAGAGCCACTGCTCCTCCACATCGAAAGGAGCCAGTTGAGGTGGTTTGGGCATCTGATCAGGATGCCCCCTGGACGCCTCTCACTGGAGGTGTTTCGGGCACGTCCCGCTGGGAGGAGACCCTGGGGAAGACCCAGGACACGCTGGAGAGACTATGTCTCCCAGCTGGCCTGGGAGCGCCTGGGTGTCCCCCCTGAAGAGTTGGAGGAGGTAGCTGGGGAGAGGAAAGTCTGGGCTTCTCTGCTTGAACTGTTGCCCCCGCGACCCGGACCCCCGGAAAAGCGGTAGACAACGAGACGAGACGAGATTAACCAAACAGTAAGGGGAAGTGAAGCTTAAATTTCAGTACCTTCGGCTGCTCCCTTGTATTCCCCCCAAGGGGTTGTCATGGTGGATTAATCCGCACTGGTAATTTGGTGGCAGTTTTACAATGGATGCCCTTCATAACACAACCCTCCATGGTGGGAAGAGCTCTGGTCAAAAGGCAGGTATGTTTGTGGAGCTGCATTTTTTATGGTTTTTTTTTTTGTTTTTAAAGTGGAAACAATCACATGATTTTTCAAGGACTGGTTACATGGGTTGCTTCAGACAGCAGGAACTACTGATTGTTTGTTTGGATGACTTACTGACTTCCTCTGGTGTAAAATGTCCTCTAGCACAGTATAATTGGTGCTCCCACAGCCAAAATGAATGTCATCCTCTGCAAAAATTGACAAAGTTTTTGAATCTTGGACTTTATTGTCTTTTCAAAACTTTTTGGACTGTTCCCTCCTGATTTTTAACCAAGAACCACAACAAATACATGTTTGTGGATTATTGTTGTGTAAAAATGTTAGGTGCCTGACAATGCAGCAGAAAACCTGACTAATCAGAACTTGACTTTAGAGCTGCAAGCCTTACCTTGAACGTTGCTGAAACTTCAGAAAGTACTAGCACCCAAGCAGGGGATTGTTTGGGGTAAAACTTGATTTCTTGTGTACTTCCTCAAAAAAGTTCTAACTGACCAAGTTCCTGCAACAGCTACTGAGAAACAAATGGATGGTGGACAGGTGGGAAGGAACTTGTGTTAAATAGAACAGAGTTGGGTGAACAGTGTAGGATGAAAGAAAGAGGATAAGACTCAGACAAACAGAAATTACGTCAAACTCCACAAACAAAATGTCTGGCAGGTTTTTGAAGTGAAGTATCTGCAGAGCTGCATGAAGCCTCAAAGCCAGGAAGTACTTTTACTTCAAGTAAACTGAGAGAAGAGAACTAGCTGTCAACGGTATCTTTATGGTATGAATCAATAAAGGTTCAATGTCACTTTTCAAGTTTATTTAAGTTTGACATGTAGCCAGACAAAACAGCCCAACCTGCTTTACAGAACTGTAAGTTAAAGGAAAAATCCACAGACTGTAGAGATCTGATCTCGCCAGTCTGTGATATTCAAATGATTCCAAACGCTCTCACTCACTTTCCCTACCATCTTAAGAACTACTTTATTTTTCTCTACAGATTTTTCTTTTACAACACACATGCACCTTTTGTTTAGGTACGTAGATAGCAAGCTTTGTGTCTCATGGCGATATTGACGCAGCTACGCTACACGGTGACAGCATGGTGGCTCAGTGGTTAGCACCATTGCCTCACAGCAAGAGGGTCCTGGGTTCAAACCCAAATCAGACCCTTCTGTGTGGAGTTTGCATGTTCTGCTTGTGCAGGGTTTCTCATGTCATTGAAAAATATAGTAGGGTAATGCTGTCTGTCAGCCCAGGACACTCTCGCAAAAGAGATTCTTAATCTCAAGTGTCCACTTCCTGGTTAAATAAGGGTTGATGAAAAGATTCAGTTTTACTGTTATTTCCTTAGTAACAAAGGCCACATTTGCCATGACACACGAAGATTTCCCACACAGCAGTGGCAGAGATGCAAATTCCTCCACCGGCTGAGAGAGAACCCAGAGGACTGACATAATCAGGTTAATAATCTTCACTACATGGGCCATCAGCAAAAAATGTTCAGGTTTCTCCTTTTCATTTGACTGTTTTTTCTTTTTTCTGAGGGATGCCTTTATTGGTTTTGCTTATGAAATCAGCTTCTGAATTTTCCCATTTATCTTCTTGGATCTGTAAGAAGAAGAAATAGGTTTTATGAGGCCTGTCATCTATACTCATGGGCGTCTTAATGTACAGGGTGTGCTAGGCAGTTGATGAATATGTTGAACATTTTTTTGCAGCAGCACTGATGCAGCACTCAGTATAGTTGTCAAAAGTTAGTTTTAATGACAAACACGAGAGTAAAGGAATAATACATATTCTGAACCAATCAAATCCAGGAGTTTTGTTGAATATAAATCAGTTAGAACTCTAAACATTTGTCTGGGAATGTTAGCTGTCAAACACGTCCCACAGTGCTCCATAAATATACTGGAGGCTCTGTGTTGTGAGTTACTGAGCAAAGAAAAAACTCCCCAAAAGATGTGATCACCTTCATAGTCAGCTTTTCTACTACATGCCTGCAAAACTTTTTGATGACATCTTCCAGATAGGAAAAAAATGTGAATGTAAAAAAATATGCATACAAAGGTTTCATATACTAGCAAGCAACTTCATTAAGTATACCTGTTCCACAACTTGTTAACACAAATATTTAATTAGCCAATCACTTGAAAGCAACTCAGTGAAAGTAGGCATGTAAACAAACTGACCCGCTGAAGTTCAAATTGAGCATCAGAATGGCAAAGAAAGGTGATTTAAATGACTGAATGTGACACAGTTATTGGTGCCTGATGGGCTGGTCTGAGTACTTCCGAAACTGCTGATCTACTGGGATTTTCACTCACAGCCATCTTTAGGGTTTATAGATAATGGTTCAAAAAAGAGAAAACATCCAGTGACCTTCAGTTCTGCAGGTCAAAATCACTTTTTGATGCCAGAAATCCGAGGAGAATGATCACACTGCTTCGAGCTGACAGGAAGGCGACACTAACTGAAATAAACACTCATTGCAGATGAACATCTTTGAACACGCAACACACTGAACCTTGAAGCAGATGGGCTACACCACTCCTATCAGCTAAGAACAGGAAGATGAGGTTATAATTCATATGGGCTCACAAAATTGGACAGTAGAAGATTGGAAAAAATGTCGCCTGGTCTCAATTTCTGCTGCGCTATTCGGATGGTAGGTTCAGAATATGGTGTGAACATCATGAAAGCATGGGTCCATCCTGCCTTGTGTAAAGAGTTCAGGCTGCTGCTGGTGTAATATGTGGACATTTCCCTGGCACACTTTTGGCCCCTTTTTGTACCAATTGAGAATCGGTGAAACACCACAGCCTACCAGAATATTGTTGATAACCATGTCCATCCTTTAACTACCACAGTTTACTCATCTTCTGATGGCTCCTTCCAACAGGGTAATATCACAGGACTCAAATCCATTCAAACTGGTTTCTCATATATAACACTGAGTTCACTTTACTCAAACGGCCTCCACAGTTACCAGATCTCAACCCAGTAGAGCACCTATGGGATGTTGGGGAACAGAAGAATCACATTCAAGATGTGGACGCCATGAGAAATTAAGGCAGCTCTGATGGCTAAATGGGGTCCAACCCAGTAGTGGGAAAGCATATTTAATGGATACATACATATTTGGGTCATATTTAGAGTCAAAACGGCAGATAAAGCAGCTTGCTTTTCAGCAAATCTATCTTGTGACTGACATTTGCTAAACTGTGTGTAGAAAAATCAGTTTCTTAGTCAGATCTACTCCTAGCTTGTCACTTTTGAAAAGGCCAATGTGGCAATGGTGAAAACGCTCAGACTGAGGCTTCACATCAGGACTGCTAACCAATGGGCTACTGCCATCTTTTATATACAGTTTATGAATTTAAACCAGGAGGCTATTGCAACTAATGTGTTAAACTGCAATAACAATATTTAATGTGACTCACCAGACTCCCCAAACTTTATTGCAACATATGTCATTCATGCTTAGTGAGATTTAGTGCAACATTGGTTGTTGCTTCACTATTGTATGAAACATGGTTATGTTGCTGCTGTGTTGACTGTCACTTAAATTGTTGGCACCCCGTCTAATCTGTTTAGTTTCCTTTGTTTATAGCTTGAAGCAAATAGCTGAATTTTTACTTTAATTTTCACAGCTGGAAGCCCTGATGAAACAGGAAAATATGCCATCAGGCTGATTTAGAGAAATGTCACCAAACACATTGAAAACCTTTTTATGAAATCCTCCAGCAGAGACATTGTAGTGTTGGTTTTCTTATCTCTTCTAACCTTTTATAAAATATGAGTAAACAAAAAAAGATCATGGGAACTCACAGATGCTGTGCGATTAATCTATACCTTGGCAGAGTATGATTGAACCTCCCAACAGCTTCTCTACTGGCCATGTCATATGACAACCTTTTCTCATAAAAATGCATGATATAGTGAGAAAAAAGTGACTTATTTGTGTACGTGTACACAATTTTCTCTGTTTGGAATCTATTAGATCAAGATGTATTTTTAGAGTTCAGCGTATGTTTAGAAAACGCTTTCATAATGGTTTTATATGTGAGGCCAGACACTGATTTTGGACAAGATGTTCTGGTTTGCAATCTCTGTTCTAGTCCATCCCAAAGGTGCTGCTGTTTTTCCACACGAAACTCCTCCAACAATGTCTTCATGGTCCTAACTTTGTGCACTGGGGCACAGTCATGCTGGAACACGAAAAGAGGTTTCCCCAGACTGTTCCCACAAAGTCGGAAGCATAGAAATTTCTTGGTAAACTGAACATTAAGATTTCCCTTTACTGGAATTAAAGGTCCCGGGTCAACCCCAGAAAAACAATCCCTTAGCATTATCCTTCCCTCACAATAATTTACAGTTGGCACAGTGCAGTCAGGCAGGTAATGTTCTTCTGGTATTTGCCAAATCCTGTTAAATTGGAAGATCCAGAATGCAGACTGAGAGCAATAAATCATTAAAGGTTTTGAGTTGCAGCTATCAAGGACGGTACAGAGATCTTTGGATGTGGAATGGGTATAGAACACCCAGCAGGCAAATATGTAATTCAAGTCCAATGGAGCTTAGGTAAGTTTAATAAGTAAAGCAGGGGAGCGAGGATACAAGAGGGAGAGTACTGCACAGTGGAGACCATGACAAACCCAGAGTCATCTATCAGACTGCCAGACAGAGAAATGTGATAATTCACTATACAGAACACATTTTCACTCCAGAGTCCAGTGGTAGTGTGCTTTACACCACTCTATCTGACATGTTGTGCTTTTTGATGTAAGGCTTGCATGCAGTTGCTCAGGCATGAAAACCCATTCCATGAAACTCCTGGTGCAGTTTTTGTGCTGATGTTAATGCCAGAGGAGGTTTGAAAGTCTGCAGTTATTAAGTCAACACAGTGTTGGCTAGTTTTTGGTTTTTACGTAGTTGCTGTGGTTCCTAAATGCTTTCACTCTGTAATAATCCCACTTACAGCTATTGCAGGCGTGGCATCCTTTTACAGTACCACACTAAAATTCAGTTTCTAAAAGCAAACTGCATAGCTTGGTGCTTGATTTTATACACTCGTGGCAATGGGAGTGAATCAAACACTCGAACTGACTGAGCAACAGGTGTAGCCCAGAACTTTTGTCCATAGTATAAGCCTCTGCTACTCCTTGCTTGGGCTTTGTTGCTCTTTGAAGCCTTGTCCATGCACGTGAAGCAACAGGTAAACATTTTCTTTAACTATTTAATAAACTGCAGTCAGACTTAATTGCAGGCATGCTTATGAAAACAAATCAGTAGATTATATTTTATGAGTATTTCACAAAATGTTGGTTTGATTTTGTACCTGAAAACACAATTTTTTACCAGTCAAAAAAAAACCTGTGCCACATCAGATGGTTACAGTTCTCGTAGCTAACTTTGTAGGGTAGTATTATCTCACACAGTTTCTGCTTTGGTTTTGAAAGCACAGACAAGGAAGACATTTGACACATTTCTAGGGCTTCAACCCTCTTCTTTTATGCAAGGAAGCAGATGTAGAGTGTTGAGATCTGCAAGCATATGCAGCTTTAGAGGAGACAGGTGGTGCAAAGAACTGCTTTTGTAATTTGAAAAATGTGGAAAGCAGAGTACTGTTGTATGCTCACAAAAAAGGGTACTTCCCGATTTTTTGGTACAGCTTGATTTCAGCCCTGATGCATGCCATACCTGAATATGCCTGATCATCATCTGAGTCCATCTCTTACAAACAGATCTGGGAATGAGTCGCTCAGATTTACCAACATACTGGACTTTGGTCTCGTGCATAAAACTGATGTTAAATACATTTATTCATGATTGTGAAGGGACTAATTTTCTCAGTGCTCAGCATAGCTGTAAAACACATTAAAAACATTCTGCACTATTTGATGGCAGATTAATAAATGCTGCCTTTTCTTTTGCCCATAATGCAGTGAACTGGAACCACGTTATTTCCCCAAAGCACATTGCAATGAACTGGTAAATTGGCTTTTTGAGACTAAAGGCGAAAAAGAACATACCTGATTAATTTATATTTATTTTCTAATGACCTCATTTTCCATGTGTTTTATAAATTAATTGTGTTATTTCTTCCTTATTTGGTTCAGAACTCTTTTCACCATTGGGTGCTACAGTGGATAGAAAGCTACTGGATTTTCTTAAATTAGTAATAATTCAATTATATTTTAAAAGCCTCGTTATCTCCAGGCACATCACTGAAAGATAACAGGCACATTTGTGTTTGTCATGATGGCTACCTTTAATGTTAAAAATAATCCTCGTCGGTTTGCAGCTGGCTTTAAATTGGTTTAAATTGGCAGCGTCAGGAGACAGCAGCCTTGCTGAGTGGAACTAATGACACGAGGCAGAGCAATCCTTCTCGACTCTTCTTGTTTCACACAATTTAGGTGAAAGTATTTTTCTACATCCAAGCCCACACTTTTTAGTACAACCCTTTTCTTCATAAGTATATGAAAACTTGTGCAGCGGATGGACCGCTATTGTGCACTGGTATCAGGCCACAGTATATTTGCCCCTGAGCTACAAGGAAATGTTGGGAAAGGGCTCACAACTATATAACTTTAGAGGCAATCTGTGTTGTAATTATCTTGAACTTAGTGACATCTCTTTGTATCACATCTTTCCTCATTGCTCACCAACAACAATGGGAGATTCAATTTGATCTCAGTCATGAGTAAACAAGGCAATCAGTTCGCCATTAACCACATAGGTGATCTGTGCATGTTGGATTTGTGTTTTTGAACAACAACAGTGTGAGATGTGTTGACATTGTGGGAGCAGAAAACTGAAGAGAGACGAAATATACAAAGTGGAGAAAAGAGAAGGAGAAGGAAAAAAAAAGCACTTGCAGTCAGAATTGAAAAATTAGTCTCAGTCTGTGACCACATCAGTCAAGAATACTATTTTGTCTATCACTGAAAATGTTTGCATTTTGTTATTATTACGTCAGCATGGATGCTATATGGACAAAAGTATTGGGCCATTTATACATTACACCTGCAGGAGCTTTTATGGCCATGTAAATCAATAGGAATTAATATGGATTTGGTACCCCCTCTCCAGCTATAACAGCTTCCATTCTTCTGTGAGATTTTTTTGCTCATTTGTCCAGAAGAGCATTTGTGAAGTAAGACACTTATGTTGGATGAGAAGAGTGGCTTGCAATATCCATTCTAGTTCATCAGATTTATTACAAAGGTGTTGGACAGGTTTGAGGTCAGGGTTCTGTGTTGGCCTGTCAAGTTCTTTCCAAAAAACGTGATTCATCACACCATAGAACCTGTTTCCACTGCTCCAGAGTCCAGTGGCTGCATGTTTACACTACTCTATCTGACACTTTGTGCTTGGTGATTTAAGGCTTGCATGCAGCTGCTCAGTCATGGAAACCTATGCTATGAAGCTTCAGGTGCCCAGTTTTGTGCTGATAATGCCAGTGGAGGTTTGAAACTCTGTAATTACTGGGCCAAGAGAGCACTAGCGACCTCTGTCAAGTCATGAACTGACTTGTTGCAATGGTGGCATCCTATTACAATATTATGCTCAAATTCAGTGAGCACTTTAGAAAAACTCTTTCACGAATGTTTGTAAAGGCAGACTGTGTAGCTAGGTGCTTTTTTGTACGCCTGTGACAAAGGGACTGAATGAAATACCTGAATTCAATGATTAACAGATGTAGCCCAGTACTTTTTTCTGCATAGTGTAGGTTTACCAAGCATAATGAGCAGTCTAGTAGTTTGCATAATTAGGGTGGCCTGTAGTGAAGTCAAATTTCCTTATTTTTAGACTTGTGGCCCAGCAAAGACTGATTCTCTTATGTCTCAAGAAGCTTCTTTTTCCTTCATTTGGATCAGATCTATTTTGCTCAGGTCTTCTTGGTTCAGGGTTGGATTTGCTTCGGTTCCCTGCAGACTGGGTCTCTGCTTTTTAAAAAATAGGTTAAGAATGTCAGGCTTGATTAGGTTATCCATGCGTCCAGTTCAGATTTAGTCCCGCATTTTAGACCTTTAGAAAATTCAGTTGTCTCAGGGAAAAATGCTACCCTCAAAGCAATTGTCCTAACAGAAGACCAGCACTGTAACTCACAACAGGGACACAAATCTGAAACTAACACATCACTGCATTTAAATCTCAACACCAGAATCATCTGAGAAAGGGAGACAAATACGCAAAAGGAGACAATTGCCTTGGGCATTTGCTAACAGCACTGCAGTGACAGAAAATGGAGGTCATGTATTGACATTTAGAAATAACCACTGAAATAGGTATATAAATTAGTCCTTATCAAATTTTGCATTAAAGTAAAATAAAATTTGCTCTCTGAGTAGAAGTTTTCTATAAAAAGACAATACTAAATAAAGCAATGGAATAAACTTGAATAAAAGGTACAGTATTACCTTCTGATTTGATGTTGTAATTATTTTACAGTGCATACTGAGTTTTCAACGGGTTTACTGTCAGAACCTACAGTAAACTGCAAAAGTAGTACTCCTTACATAAATTTTGCTGGTGAGGATTGAGAGTTTCAGTTTAACTCCATCTGAAGGTAACGTATCATCCCTCCTTGCCCTCCATCATCCATCCTCTGTCACCACTGTTACACTTAAAATTGCAAAAATGGGCTTCCCAGCAGCTGCCACCCCCAGTGGAGTGTTTCAGCAGGAAGCTGACAGAGTCAGACCTCTGTCTCTAGAGCTTTGTTCTTGTTCTTTTCTCTTCTCCCCTCTCCCTTTGCCCGCCTCTTTCTGTCTTTCCTCTGTCTTTTGCTCTGCTATTTTCCTCATGAGACTGCCAAGGTGGGGCAAAGGTTACAAAATACCTGGAGAATGGTGGGAGCGCAATAACGACTCTGAGTGTCTGTGTGTTCTTTTTCTCCGGAGACAAACTGCAGAAACCTATTAGAAGCAGCTGCAACTGCCCTCTGCTCTCCCATTCTACTGGAGGAAGACACACACACACACACACACACACACACACACACACACACACACACACACACACGCACGCACGCACACCTACACACACACACACACACACACACACACACACACACACACAATAAAACCCTCATGTGTTTTTCCTTGTAAGGATAACATATAGTCACATCTATTTTATAAGAATTTATTTATTTAATTTTGCATTCTTAATCTCATGTGAAAGAGAGGTTGAAAGAATTTAGGGGGCAATAAATCAAATATCAGAACATGATTCTTGAGAATCAAGTAAAAATCATTACACAACACGTGATGCTCAATCTGTCTGGCAAAATCTGTTTTTCAAGCAGCTGGAGTTGCAGGACATGCACTCAAAGTTTGCTTAAAAGTTGCATATAATATCCAAGGAATGTGGAAATCCTTTGTCAGATGATATTTCTAATAAAGAGAGAGGAAGCCCTAAACCAGTGAGGCAGGATTTATATTAAAAAATTAAATGCATCCTTTGTCAAAGCAACATCTGTATGACAGCTTTTAAAATGTTTGTTTTCTTTTTATGTGTCACTACACAAAATAATCCATAAAGCACTTGAGCACTTCAGCCCATTTCTGTGGGAGTAAATTGTCCAGAACCAGGAACTCAAATGACTTGAGGGACGTCAGCACTTCTAGAGGCAGCATATTGTGAGAATAGTTGTTCAAATAAAATCCTGCAAGATAGCCATGATTATGAACATGTAAAAAATACACCCCTTTGATTTGAGAATTGTTTTTTAGGCATATTTTATCACATTTTCCTTATTTCACATGTCTTTCTTACTTCACTGTCATCATCTCTGACAAAAACATAGGGGAATACAGAAAACACACTGTTTAGGTCTTCTTCTTCTTCTTCTTCTTCTTTCGGCTGCTCCCGTTAGGGGTCGCCACAGCGGATCATCTGCCTCCATCTCATCCTATCCCTTGCATCCTCCTCCCTCACACCAACCCTCTGCATGTCCTCCTTCACTACATCCATCAATCTTCTCTGTGGTCTTCCTCTTCTCCTCCTGCCTGGCAGCTCCATCTTCAACATCCTTTGTCCAATATATCCACTATCCCTCCTCTGAACATGTCCAAACCATCTCAGCCTTGCCTCTCTGACTTTGTCTCCAAACTTCTCAACATGAGTTGTCCCTCTGATGTACTCATTTCTAATCCTGTCCATCCTGGTCACTCCCAGGGAAAATCTCAACATCTTCAATTCTGCCACCTCCAGCTCTGCTTCCTGTCTTTTTGTCAGTGCCACCGTCTCCAAACCATACATCATAGC
>VUQH01045080.1:0-10047 GCA_015106775.1 Etroplus canarensis | reverse complement strand
CATCATATCAGCCAGCTCTCTCCCTTTACCAGTCATAGTCCCTACATTTAAAGTCCCTGCTCTCACCTCCACCCTCCTACCTTTCCTTCTCTCTCTCTGCCTCCTAACACGCTTTCCCCCTCTCCCCCTCCTTGGTCTTCGGCCAACAGTAGCATTGTTTCCACCGGCACCCTGTTGGCTAATGGCACCGGAGGCGGTCGTTGTTAACCCGGGCTGCGACCGATCCGGTATGGAAGTCGTGTTATGAATCCGCATATTTGATTTGGCAAAGTTTTTACGCCGGATGCCCTTCCTGACACAACCCTCACCATTTACCCAGGCTTGGGACTGGCACTAGGACTACACTGGCTTGTGGGCCCCTGTGGCTGGTTTTGCCAAACCCAGACCCATTCATTAAATTACCAGATAGAAAAGTGTGAGCTGTCATGTCACAGAACATGTTTCCACTGCTCTGAGTCTAGTGGGTGAGTGCTTTGCACTACTTCATTTGGCACTTGGCACTGTGCTTAATAATGAAAGGCTTGCAAGCAGCTGCTTGTTCATGGAAATCTATGTCATGAAGCTCACAGCTCTTATTTTTTGTACTGATGTTAATGCCAGATAAGGTTTGGAGCTCTGCAGTGATTGGCAACTTTAACACACTACGCACCTCAGCAATTGGCGACCCTGCTCTGTAACTTCATGGTCGAGTTGCTGTAGATGTTAAATCCTTCCAATCCTTGATTTTAGAATATGTAGGAGTAAAGAAATTTCATGAAGTGACTTGTTGCAACAGTTGCATTCTATTACAGCAACATGCTGGAATTCAGTAAGCTCTTTAAACAAACCATCCTGTCATAAATGTTTGCAGTGGAAGAGAACATGACTAGGTGCTTGATTTTATACATCTGTGGCAATAGGACGAAATGAAACACCTGAATTCAATTATTTAGAGGTGTGGCCCAATACTTTTGTCCACATGGCATATCACTGCAATACAATACGTGGATGTGATGTGATGCGACATAATGCCAAAACAGTTTTTCCTGCACACTCTGTTTCAGCTAAATTAGAAATGTTTTGACCTAAAAATCTTAAAAATTACTCCTTTGAAGTAAATGATTGCTAAATGATTGCTTCCTGCTTGCTAGAAATGCAGCAATTCTTGTAGGGGAGCTTCCGTTTGAATTTAATGCCTGATATACTTCAGTGTAAAAATCCTCAGTTGCTCTGATGTGCTGCTGAGAGTCAATAACAAACAACACATGAGAGAGCAGATGTGATACTGAGTCAAAAAACAGAAAGAGAGAGGTCTGGTTATTTCACTCTCTGGCTCTGCTGGTCCACTGCTGTCATTCTTTCCTGTAGTTGTGCCGAACTGTGCTGCAGAAAACTGGAAAGAAGTCATCCTGCTGCTCCAAACACTGACTGATGATGGACTCTACGCTTATGAGGTTGGACATTAGGCTTTCTACAAATCTGCTTCCATATTTATGTGATAAATGGAAAAACTTTATTTGTCACATTCGGTGAGACTGGCCCCCTATGTTTTGGTGGATAAGTTGTAAGTTATACACAGTTTTAGCTGTTTACTGACAGTGGGGATGACTGCAGATTTCTTAACAGTTGTATTTCCTCTCTGCAACAACATATACAGTGATAACTGGTAGAAAATAAGTAGTCTAAGTAATTTCACACTGATTATTTGAATTGTATACTTTTCACTCCCACTCCATTGTTTCAACAGGTAAACACTGTAATGCCACAATATCACCACATTTATTTGGCAGATATGCAAGCTAATTTAGCATCTGGAAAAGCACACCAGCTGAAAATGAGTGGGTAAGCCCTTTTTGAAAGTTCTATACTTTACTTTCTATATTGTTTCTGAGCCCATATATGCCTATGTTTAATGGAATAAAACATCTGAATATTTTTCCTCTGCTGCACAAAAGAGAGCATGGAGAGTTTAGCTTCACTGGACCTCAGCAGGTCATGGAAAATATCACTGGGGAAAATCAGGTCCAGTTTCCTAGGGTTAAGAGACAAATAACCACAATGAATAAAATGCTTTTTTTTCATTTAATTATCAGTTAGGAGCTTTTAGTTAAATAAGATATGAGATTTATTATGAGTGGTTGCTGGCAGAAAAGAAAGTTGGCTGTCAGATAGTTGCTAGTTAACAAATCTTGCTGTTTCCTTTTAAATATATTAGGAGGAAGGGATATAAAAAGCATGAACCTCCTACTTTTTGAACAGAAGCCACTATCTTTTGTAGTTTTGTCAGTACTGAAGATGTATGGTGCATATGGCATGATGTTCATCCTATTTGTGCCATGCAGTACAGTTTGCACTCTTTTTGAGTGTACAGGTGGTGCAGATGGCAGGGACTACTGCCCAGTTACATTCTTTTTCTGCAGTATTGGATGCTCATAAATCACCACAACTATCTGCAGACATCAGCATACCCCGCAGAACAGTCTTTCAAACAGAATGAGGAACTGTGAGTTGAAATAAATCAGAGCTGGAATTTTATTAAAAAAAGAGAGAGAGCAAGAAAAATAAGGTGAGAGATTTAATTTCAAAGACTAGGAAAAGTACTCCTTTTGCCCAATATTTTCATATGAAAAAATGTGTAGACAACTGCAATCCAAAAAAAGAAAAGAAAAAAAGATAGAAACACTGGTTTACAGAATATATACAGTCACGCGATAAAAGTTTTCACAGGGCTCTATGCAGTCCTGTAAAAAACTAAATACACCCTCACTGCTTTGATAGGAATTAAGAGGATAAGTAGCAGCCTGGTGCTGCTTATCAAATTATCACTTGATTAACTGGTCATCACTGTGAGCACCTCTATAAAAGTAGACATTTTGGCAGTTAAGTAGTGTGTTATCACAATCCCACAGTCTTCCCAGGAGTGGAAATTCCAGCAAATGTACCCCAAGGTCAGACTGTGCAATGTTCACAGAAACAGCAAAAAAGCCAAGAGCTACATCTCACACTCTACAGGCCTCAGTTAGCATGCAGAACAGTATAATTAGAAAAAAGTATTAGAACAAGTATGGCTTATTTGGAAGGGTTGTCAAGAGAAAGCTTCTTCTCTCTCAAAATAACATAATAGCAGGGGTTAGGTTTGCAAAGTTGTATCTGAACAAACCGCAGGACTTCTGGAGTGATATCCTTTGGACAGATGAGATCAGAGTGGAGATGTTTGACCATAACGCACAGTGCCATGTTTGTCAAGCACAGTGGTGGAGGGGTGATGATTTGGGCATGTTTTCCATCCACACAACCGGGACACCTCACAGTCATTGAGTCAACCATTAGACTATCTGTCCAGCAGCTAAAACTTGGCCAAAATTGGGTTATGCAACAGAATTTCAAAGGCACCAGCCATTCCACAACAGAATGGCTGAAAAAGAAAAGAATCAAAGTTTTGTAATGGCCCAGTGAAATCCCAGACTTCAACCCAACTGAAATGCTGTGGTGGGGCCTTAAGAGAGCTCTGCATAAAAGAACGCCCACAAACTGTAAAGCATAGTGGGCCAAATTTCTGCACAATAATGTAAGAGACTATTGAAAAAATTATTCTTCTTTCGGCTGCTCCCGTTAGGGGTCGCCACAGCGGGTCATTTATGAATTCGCATATTTGATTTGGCAAAGTTTTTACGCCGGATGCCCTTCATGACGCAACCCTAACCATTTAACCGGGCTTGGGACCGGCACTAGGAGTACACTGGCTTGTGGGCCCCTGTGGCTGGTTTACTATTGAAAAAAATAATTACTTCAAGTTATAGCTGCTAATGGTGTCATGACCGCCTCTCGGCCGGCCTGTCACGTGTTATTTGTTTTGTCCGTGTCTGTCTTTTTTTCCCTCCTCTGTCTCTCTCTCTCTCTGTCTCGCTCTCCAGGAGGTGTGGCAGCGGGGTCTGACTGCTTACGGGACGCACCTGCGCGGCTGGAGCTGCCACACCTGACGCTGATCCACCTGCGACCTGGAGAGCCTTTCTTAAGTCAGCCGGTTCGTTGCTGAGACTCCGTCAGCTATCCCCTCCTTCGGATACTGACCACTCGCCGCGTCAGCTTCCTTGTCTGCTTCCTTGCCTGACTTCGCTAATAAAGACTCTGTTAACCCTTTTACTCCTCGTCCTGCGTTTGGGTTCGTTCTGCACACACCATGACAAATGGTGGTTCTACAAGCTATTGGATCAAGAGTTGTACTTACTTTCTTTTACACATGATGATGATGGTACATGTTTAATTTATCCAGAGGGAAATTTAGATGTTCAGTAGCATCTCAAAGACACATTCTAGGTTTTGACTAGGTAGCAGTTATCTACTCAAAAGTGTCCAAATTATGAAACCTCTGTTACTCATAAACAATAGCTAGTGAATTTCTTCAACCTGTGCCAAATGAAAGTTTATTTCTACAGTTATTGAGCATTATCAAGTGTGGATTAAGATCAGTAAACTAATGGAGTAACTCAGACAGTAGCTTATTGGACTTAGGAATGTAGGCAGTTTAGGAGCTAGGGAATATCTTGGAGGCTGTATGTTTTTCTCTTTAAGGGCTATTTTGAAGCTGACTTCGAAATCACATAGTCAATGACAATTTTAGTACATTTAGTGTTTATTTGACGGGACAGTGTAGAGAGTAGACAGGAAAGTAAGGACAGAGTAAGGGAAAGGGGGCTGACATGTAGGAAATGGTCTGGGGCTGACTAAAACTCAGGCACCTGCAGCAAAGACTCTTGGTATATGAGTCACCAGCTCTACCAAATGAACTATAATAGTGCCCAGACTATGATAGTGTTGAATATTCTCAATTAATATTCATTAATATGGCTGAAACCATATTATGCTTCTGCATTTTTATTTGCCCCTTTTCATCAAGTGAGTGTGGCTCACCAGGTTCTGATCACTCATGACAGCTAAAGTGTTGCTGGCTAAGTCTGTCACAGCCCAGATGTTGAGCAGATTGTATTACAGTAGGCAGTAAGAATGTCATGCTGGAGCCATACTGCTACATCAAACACCTTCTCTGGATTGGAGCCTATGGGAAGCACAGTTGCCCTGAGCCACCCACAGCACCTAAAATCGAGGGGAGCATAGGGGATCATCAGGGCCATATTTTATATTAAAAGATGCACAGGCACAGACATATCAGAGAAGAGGCTGGAATGGGGTGCATATGTGTGTGAATGTGCTTAGCGAGATTTTGCTTTGGTACACGTGAATGCTGCAGTTTCCACACATGCTAAACTGAATTGAGTATGTGACCGCCCTGAATCTCTGACGTGGATAGGAACAGGTGGGGGAATTGCTTCGGGACTTTTGGGAAGAAGTTATAAGAGAGTGCTGCACAAGTCATGTTTTCTCAGTGTGTCACTGTTGCAGGATTGTATCAAAGAGTGTGTTCTGCTACTCTGATCTGGAAAGACCCCTGGCACAACTTCACAAAAAAGGTATTGTAAAACCCAAAAGTTCTTCACACTTCACCCACATAAAGTAAATTTAATGCTGATATTTTGCTATTTGTGGGGCAAAACCTTGGTGTCCCTTTTGTTTATGGCTCAACAAAGGCAAACAATTGATTGAATCCCTCATCTGAAAGTGTTTAGTTTTCAGTAATTATCATGCTGATTGAAATTCTAATTTGACTTGGCAGTACTTTCCAGTGAGGTTAATCCTCAGCAGCATCCATAACTTATGTTTTTGTGATTGTTAGATGACAAAGATGAGAATGAAGGAGGCTCTCACCATGCTGTGTGTGATCTCAGTGTGTGGAGCTCAGAAATGGAAGCAGGAAACCTCACGTCTGGACACTAAAGGTCTGAGTTGATGCGATGTCACACTCCACAATAATGAAATGATTATCAAGGTTGTGCTTGCAAATGAATAATGGCCTACACAGTTTTACTGTTAATTTCTGCATTCAGCAGAAAAAACCAATGGCAAGACTTGCTCCAACCTGACTCAGGTACTGGACAACTGGAAATTTGCTATTCTGACCCAAGTGAAAGACTTGCTGATTAATGACCACGCTTCTGTTCTTCCTGAATATAACAGGTATAGTAACATTAGCTTCTGACTAAACTAAACAGCAGTGAGATTAGAAAAACTAAATGTAGTGAACTCAAAAGTCTAAATGTTGGGTAAGAGTAAGGTGAAAAGTGCAAGAAAAACAACACTCATTAATGTCAGTGAACATTTCCTCAGAGTTGTATGAAATTAGGAATTATGTAACCTGCTCTGCTTTGCACATGAACACAGGACTGAGAGTTCCAGTAAAGTGATCCATGATTGCTGGTGTCCACACAAATGACCTCAGTATAGTTGCTCTGCCAAAAAAAAAAACAAGGAATGTTTCATCGTGTTCTGGTAGATGTTAGTTGAAGTCAATGACCTTTTCATCTGTTGATGAGGTTCTGGACCATGTTACCAACACATAGGAGCATTTCCAAGTGACCATTTAAGGTGGACCGCAGCAGGCCAAGTGTCCTTTCTTCAATTTGGGCCAAAACTGTGGCATTTTTGTAATTTCCTTTTTAGGGGACTTCTGATCTTTACGTCTGTTATCCTGATGTTTTCCGTAGACAGTGAGGCTGTTTTTACTTAACTGCATGTCATGACTTTACTTTTAATGTTACCAATTTGCCTTGGTTCTCTTCTTAGTTATGTTTTGCCAATAAACATTGTTCCTGTTTCATGCAAGTCTATGAAACCTTTCTTTGCCAAAGTTCTTTGAATGGTCATTGAAATATAAATACTGAAATCACTGACTGTACTTTTACACATGTCTGTGCATGTGTTCAGGATCCAGCCTCTTTCAGATGCTCTGGGAGACCTCTACCGGCAGTTTAACTCTCTAAAGGCTGACCTGGGGAAGTTCACCACAAAGCTAGACAAAGTGGAAGCTTTTCTGGATGAGCTCAAGGATGGCAGAGCCGCCCTGCCTCACCGGCCCATACAGAGGATTCCCCCCAGCTTTGGCTTTAAGGCTCCTCTGCGTGCACAGATGCGGGGTCCTGAGAGGAGGATTATCACTAGGCCAAGACTGAGGAGAGGACCCCAGAAGCCTTAAACTGCTGGCTTTTGTTTGGTATAGATGTTGATTTTTTTTAAAAAAGAAAACTATATATGATTATATACTTTTCAAAAGAAGAAAATTGTTTTATGTTTATTATTTGATGTGTGGTGTGAGAAAAATAAATTTACGTTAACCTGTTTGTATAAAGTCACATTAAACCACAAGGTGGCGGCATTTATAACATTATACTCACTGTTTTCTACTCCACATGTATCAATAACTGAACAATAAATGGCTGAAGACATAGTCAGGGTGTGTTATTTTTTCAGATAATTATCATACTTTGATTATTTGAATGAGTATTTGATTTGTTTATCCAAATAATCATTAAATCATAGATTTATTTGCAACTTACATTAATTCACTTGATATACTGTAAATGGGGTGCACTTACAGCAGTTTTTCCCCTTAATAGGATGAGTTTTATGTTTTTTACCCCCACAATGTGCTGTACCTTCAGAGTCACTCAGTGATATCAGTGCTGCTATGCGAAATGTTACATTTCTCAAAACAAGGACACCTTCATTGTCAAAGAAACCATTTTTGCAGCATAACTTTAGAAATGACCAATTTCTTGAAACTGGAAAGAGTAGAACTACAGAGCTACAGCTTATCACACTAACTAGCTTAGGAAAAATACAATATTATAATGTAAAATAATGATAAAGGTGATAATGTATACTGCTTAACAAATTTATTAGACCACCCGCCATAAAAACGAGAAAGACCATACAGCATCACAAAGTGCTTTAATGCAGACTCTTTCCTTTTCATCAAGTTCTCTACATTTTACCATTTTGAACAGGAATGAGGAATTTCAAACTCAATTCTCCTTTTAATACTCAAATTTGAGAATCAGAAACATTCAACCACTGTTCAAGAATGCATGTAAATCACTATAATCTTACATCTTAATCAAGAAATAATCATATCATTTACAAGTTTTTCAGTTTTTTGGTAAAAAAGTAAATTTTAAAACTCACAAATAAAAATATTTATATTTTAGCATTAAAAATATCCTTTTGGTTAAAGGGCTTCTACATACTGGTGGATTAACAATTACAGAAACATAAAAATTATTTTGGTAATTACTAACTCTGTTAATTTAGTGCAGCTGTGACATTAATTTTACACTGGGTGGTGGCACTGTACATGTCATAGAAAATATAAAACAAAAAAGTCCCATGCTTGCAACAGCTGTCACTTTCAGTTATATAAGTTATACAATGCCTAAAAAAGTGTTCAGCCCTCTTAGATATTTTGCCCCTTTATTGATTTAATAAATGCATTCATAGCCAGTATAATTTTGCTTTTTTGACAAGAATTTGCAAAAAAAAAGCTTCTGTCATGTCAAAGTGAAAACAGAGTTTTACAAACTAATGCCAATTAATTTAAAATATACAGTGTAAAATAAATGTTTGCATAAATATTCACCATCTTTAAAGGGACTGACCTAATTCAGCAGAGGTCCAGCTAGTTGAATTCAGCAGCATCACAATTAGTGAAATGGAGAGCCCCTGAGTGCAGCTGATGTGTGTCAAGTGATTGTAGTATAAAAACACCTGCGTCTGGGAGGTCTAATCTCTGGTTCATCAGTATTCCTGCTACAATTGCAATATGAGGGCAAACTAACACTCCAAGAAACTCTGAGAAAAGATCATTGAAAAGTATAAATCAGGAGATGGCTACAAAAAGATTTCCAACTTACTGGACATCTCAGAGAGCTCAGTCAAATCCATCATGAAGAAATGGAAGGAGAACAAGTGTTAAATGTTGCCAAATCCTGAAGTATAATCTGACTCAGTCTGCAAGAGAATTTTTGCTTGAGAGAAGATTTCTTTTCCAGCAAGACAATGACCCCTCAAGCATACAGCAAAAACTACACAGAAATGGTTCAAAAACAACAAGGTGAATGTTCTGGATTGGGCAAGTCAAAGCCCACACTAAAAAAAGTGAAACGACTGTGTCATTCCTTCAAAGTGAAATTTTAAATTGGTCAAATGAAAAATCATGGTTTCTGCGTTAAACATGATTTTTTTTTTTTTTTTTTCAGTTTGCTTCAAAGCAAATGACACTCCCCATGGACAAAAGTAAATGAAACACTTCTGCTCAAATAGTATTTTCACTTCAATCCAGAGGATTTCATGTTACGTGACCATCTGACGTCACGTCAGACCGCTCTTTCAGAGTTTGCAGTCCGCTATTACTGTTCCCTGGCATTCAGAGTTTGGACCGTCTGTCGTGCCTGGAAACTCTTTAAAACAAGGTGAGAATTCAAAATTGTGCTGTTTTAGTGGGTCTGACAAAGAGCTCAGTCAACTTTGCGGAAGAACTCTCACCTCGCACAGCTTTTTTATGTTTTTCGGTATCCATGTGAGCTTTGAGATCTCCAGCGCCTTTATTAGACACTGAAACATATGTGCCAGCTTTGCACACGGTGCACTCCGCCTCCCACTGGTCCCGACCGGGACGGTACGTGGGAAAGTTTTTTTTGCAGTTCATCTATGAAGCTGCACTTATGCTTCGCCATTTTGTGTGCAATGCTGCTCCGCTGTGTGCTCTGTTCCCTCTGCATGTGCACGTCGCGGAGCCGCCCACAAAGCAGCCTCTCGGGAATTATGTCACGCAACAAAGTAGCTACTGTAGTATTTTTGTGCAAAGCGCCGGTCAATTGAAGTACACGCTTGATGGTTCCGTGAAAAACAGTGAACCCCGGACATTTTCATGAATTTATAACCGCCCCCCCCCCCGGACGCCCCGGACGCCCCGGACAGGACGTAAAAATGTGGACATGTCCGGGCAAAAGAGGACGTTTGGTCACCCTAACATGGTTAGAGCTAACCAGCGGGTGGAGCTCTTAACTCAGCCTGAGGAGGTCAGTAAACAATTTCCACCATAGTAAGTCCTCTGCTTTGGAAGCAGCAGTGTAACAAGGCCAAAGGCATTTCACAACCACAATGTCTAAACTGTGCTGC
>VUQH01045079.1:3346-16857 GCA_015106775.1 Etroplus canarensis | reverse complement strand
ACCCGAAGCAGTCAGCCCTACCTTCTTGCTCAGGGACCCACAAGAAGCAGCATTCACACCTTCTTCATTGTAATTGACAAGCATGCACTTCCATGTAAGGCGACAGGTTCAGTGGGAGCCCTTGATGAACTTTTTAAGGTCCATTATGTCTTTGGTACGTCATATAGTTCTTCCCTGATCAACTTTTTCACGTTGGGAAACAAAGGAAACTCCCAGAGTTGCAGAGTTGCGAGCAAGAATGGTGGGTTAGTATCCATTGAGATCGAGAGAAACAATAGGCCGGTGGCTGTGAATTTAGGCAGAGTCTAATGATCTGGGACTGAATGCAATTCAGTCATGATGCTTACTGAGGAATGTTCCCCTTATTTTTGGAGACGTGGTAGCCTCTACTGACCACTACTGGGGCCTACTTCTTTTATTACTACAGATAGTAAACATTGTATTTTCTCCCATGTTATCTCAAGGTCTGTGTGTAGCTTTAAAGCCTTTGATTGTGGAACACCATAAACTGTTCAAGACACTGTATCTCCCAGAAAAACTTTCACCAAAGCACCATTTTCTTGTCCATTATCCTTGCTGCATCCAGAAAATAGGACCTGTACTTCATAGTTGGTGCATGCGCTATGAAGGCAGCACAATTTTTTCAAGAAACAGCTCAAGTCATTTAAAAATATCACCAAAACGCTGGCCCAAAAACACCAGAGTTATACGGCATGCGTTTGGCAACCTTCAATAACCTTTAGACATTGGTCCTGGAAAAATGGTGTCTTTCAAGAACAACTTCCATGCCTATGAAGGGACCAGGACAAAGTGAGATTTCGTTGTCTTTCATGTCAACAACCTGCACTATCCCAGGCCCTTTGACATACAAATGCCATATGGAGTGAATGACACAGCTCTCTTTGTGGTCCCATATTGATTACTCTGGTGAGCGTCATAGCACTGTATTAAAATTGTTATGGTTTGTTATGTTAATTATATGCCATTTGAAATGAGACTTAATAATAAATGCTGCTACTGTGACCTTGTATGTTTGTATTTATTTCCGTTTGATAGGTTAGATTACAGCAATTTAGGAATAAAGCATATTATGAATATGTAAAAAATAACACTGCAGAGAAATAAAATTAAATATGTTATTTTTAAACTCAAT
This sequence comes from Etroplus canarensis, assembly GCA_015106775.1. Classification (NCBI taxonomy): domain Eukaryota; kingdom Metazoa; phylum Chordata; class Actinopteri; order Cichliformes; family Cichlidae; genus Etroplus; species Etroplus canarensis. The sequence goes on along the minus strand of VUQH01045079.1, from coordinate 15,704 downwards.
TTGGAGTAAAAATAGCTCTATAAAGTGTAATCTACTCTGAACAGTGTGAAAAACCAGTGTTAAGCATTTTTATACATGTCATTGTTAATTTTGACACTAAATTGAGTAGAATTAACTCTGAAAATCTGACACTGGCCATAGAGTAAATGTTACTCTAATTTGGACCAAACGTTACCTGACACGGAGTCAAAATCAACTCCCTAAGAGTTAAACTGACACTCTGTGTTTTTGACTGAGTGTAGCGCAGCGGTTTACACATTCACCTCACAAGAGAGAGGCCCCTGCTTCGATTCCAGGTGGGGACACATGCCCCCCTCAGCATGGAGGATTGTGTCGCGAAGGGCATCCGGCGTAAAACACCCGCCAAACCACCAATGCGGATTAATCCGCTGTGGCGACCCCTTGCAGCAGAAGGTGCATGTCATGTTACACTACAGAGGCTGCTTCAGTACAGTTAATATCGAAACAATGTGACTCAGCAGCATGGAAACTAAAGCTAAACATAAAATACGAAATAAGCTAGCTCCATTAGGCGATCCTCCATCCCTGGTAAAGACGCTTACTCGTGTGAATGTTTAATGCTGTCGTGTAAACTGTTACAGCTCCAGCAACAATTCGGCACAGACGTGAACTAATAAACGGCTTCGCCTTAGATAAAAACTTAACTTTGACCTCACTCCTGCCACACATCAACACTACGTCCTGTAGGGGGCGGTGCAGCCCTGCGTGGATTCGCGATGAAAAGAAATTCAATTTTACAAAAATGAACGATTGGCTTCGCTGCCAGACATAAGCCGAACGCACCACTACATCGTTATGAGTTTGTAAATGCAGTATAATATGTAAAAAAAAACAAGCAGAGACATCACTGAGAGCTGCAGCAGCTGTAAACGCACAAATCTTTAAGGGAGTTTGGTGTGCAGCGACCGCTTCACTACTAACGCGAACTTTGCACTGTATCGTTCCGCCGCAGGATTCCACCGATTTACCTTAATTTGCGTCTCTAACACGGTGCCGTGGCCGGCGACCAGCAGGATGCAGATCATGGCTGCAGTCTGGTTTATCCCCGGTGCTCCTTTAAAGTCCAGAACAGCGGAGCGCGGCTGCTGATAAACGTCCAGCAAACAGCAAGAGCTTCTGTCGCCGGCGTCAATAAAGTCATCCCCTGCCGGAAACACCCTTCAAAATAAAGCACTCAGGCGCGTCAAACTCTAAAACACACTTTAATTGTTGCCCTTCCTCTCGGTTTAACTACACATTTAATCCCTGCGATGTCTTAAGAAAACTGAGTGCAATTTCAGCGACACCTCTCAGTTTTTCAGTTTAAAAATTCTTCACAGCGGATTAATCCGCATTGGTAATTCGGCGGAGGCTTTACACCGGATGCCCTTTCCGGCGCAACTCCCTCCACGGTGAGAGGGGCTTGTGCCCCCCACGTGTAAAATTACGCAGAAAGCACTGGAAGCTCACTACTCAGACTTTGTTCTGTAGTTTTATAGTGCATTTTTTTGGTGAATTCCCACTTTTATTTTTTAGTTCGCGTAGTGCAGTGGTTTCCACATTTACATTACAAGCAAAAGGTCCTCGGTTTGATTCCTGCTGGGAACCATCACCACAGAGGGCTGCATCTGGTGAAAAACCCCCCAAATTACCGAAGTGGATCAGTCCGCTTGGGGCAGGGGTTTCAAACCTGCGGCTCTGTGACTTTGACTACAAAAAAAAAGTGACCAATGCAGAAATGCCTTCCTTTCTGTCTTCTTTTTCCCCCTCACCCTCAACTAGTCGAGCCTGATGGCTGCCCCTCTCTGAACCCAGTTCTGCTGGACATCTCCTCCTGCTAAAAGGGAGTTCTTCTTTCCCACAGTCGCCAAGTGCTTGCTCATAGGGGATGGTCTGATTGTTGGGGTTTTCTCGCTAATACTGTAGGATCTTTACCTCACAGTGTGAAACGCCTTGAGGTGACTTTTGGTTTGAATTGGGGCTATATAAATAAAATTGAACTGAAAAACTTCTAACTATTCATCATTGCTTTGGGAATGAAAATCTTACACATCAGAATTTTTATAAAGCTTGGATATTTCAGCCTTCGGCAATTAACAATGTCTCTGCAGTGCAGCTGTTTACACATTCGCCTTACAAGCAAAAGGTTCTTGGTTTGATTCCAAGTGGGGACAAAGCTCCTCTCAGCATGGAGGGCTGAGTCAGGAAGGACATCCGGTGTAAAACCTCTGCCGAGCCACCGATGCAGATTAATCTGCTGTGGAGACCCCACAGGGCGAATACAAGGGAGCAGCTGAAGGTACTGTAATGGAAATTTTATATTCTTTCCTGTTTCGTGTGAGTATTGTATAATGGTTTGTATACGCAGTAGTAAGATTCATTTATTCTGAGCATGGTTCAGTGAAAGGTGCTGTTATTCTATCTGTGGGGCACGGTACGGATGATACAGGATAACACACTTCAAGGTGAGGCCTTCACATCTGAAGACGTCTTTGTTTGGGCTGAGGGAAGAGAGAGACGACCCCCACTTTAGTGCCTGTTACCGCCTGATACAGAGGATCTCCAGATGGGGCCCTTAGCCTGGGATGCTTAGGTTGCATCACGTGGTAATAACCCCCTTTTCTGCAAGGGCCATAAAAGACATGTGTATGCAGGGTGGGGGGGGGGGCAGAGCTCTTTCCTGGACAATGCTGTGTGTTGTGCAGTAAACGGCTCTCTATATGCATATGTAATAAATAAATGACTGATCTCCAGAGTCTGATTAAGTGTTTCATTATGAAGAATAAGATTTTGTCATGACAGTGCTGCTTCTTCTTCTTCTACACACAGATTGCCAGTATTATAGCCCCCCCTGGCTGTGGACTCAGAATCCACACAGAGAAAAGTTCTGGAGGCAAACCGAGTTTAACCGTGTGGGGACAGACTTGCTCGCTTTCACAGCCAATGCTGCTGGCTTAGCAGTATGCTTGATCTGCAGCTGGAATTAAAATGAAACTAGCCTATTTTTTTAATTTTATTTTTGCTACAATGTTATGTCTTTCATTATCAAAGTGTGCTATTTTTTTTATTGAATTCATTTGTACAAACTCCAGTTGGACTCAAAGTACTCAATCACACATGGCCCACTGAGTAGTGACATTTGAAGATTTTAATTAGTAATGCCGACAGGATATTTTACACTCGTTCCCCCCCCCCCCAAAGGATCGCAACACCAGATCAAACTGGCCGAGGTTTTATGCAGGATGCCCTTCCTGACACAACCCTCCATGGGAAGAGGGGCTTGTGTCCCCACCTGGAACTGAAGCAGGGACCTATCCCTTGTGAAGCAAATGTATAATACACAGTTTCCCCCTGGGATGAATAAATTAGTGATAAGGCTGAAATACACTTCTCACAAAAAGTGAAGGATATTTGGCTTTTGGGTGAAATTTATGGAAAATGTAAAAAGTTCACACTGCAGTGATATTATATCATGAAAGTAGGGCATTTACATTAGAAGCATGCAATGGTGATTTCCTCATCTCAAACAGTTTATTGAAACAGAAGCCAACAGCAGTGGTGGGTATACCACAACAAAACATGTCCGTGTCTCATGTGTCCTTAACCATCAGTTACAGCTTGACTTCTGGGACGCTTCCAGTCTCTCTGACTGACACTCTGACACACTCTAAGCTCAGTGGTCACTTCCCTCTGACGACATCCTGTTTAAAAGCCTCGCACCTGCGAGGCGCTGTTGATCAGTTGTTAGGTGTCGTCTCGGTTTCATGACGCGAACGGCGTGATGAAGGTGGACTGTTTAAATACAAAAAGTGCTGAAACGCTGAACAGCTGGACATGTGCATTCAAAAGAGTAGAGGTGGTCAGATTAAGTTCACCTGTAAAGGTTACAGTGCATTTTAGGTGTATCCTGAAATTTCACCCGAAAGCCAAATATCCTTAACTTTTTTTGTGTGAGTAGTGAACATTTTGTGAAAAATCACCTGGCTTGTTTTGGTGGCAAAGGTTTATGACCGCTGGCATGGGAGAAAATACAAGGGAGCAGCCAAAGGTACGTTACTGTACTATGTGTACCTTTCGGCTGCTCCCTTGTATTCTGCCACAGCAGATTAATCCGCACTGGTAATTTGGCCGAGGTTTTACGCCGGATGCCCTTCCTGACGCAACCCTCCATGGTGAGAGGGGCTTGGGTCCCCACCTGGAATCGAACCAGGGACCTTTCTCTTGTAAGGCGAATGCGCAAACTACTACGCTACCGGGAACGGAAAAAAACAAAAAAAAAACTGTAGCAAAGAGCGGAACAGCGGGAACCTTTCTGTTATTTAATCTACTAACACCTCAGATTCTGTCATTACATGGTTTATCCATTACTTACTTACTGTAATATGAGAGGACACACTTCTCTGCAATCAGAGCCATCCAGCAGGCCGCACTGGACCCTCTGGCGGGCTGTTTCTGGCCCCCGGACCGTATGTCTGACACCTGTGCTTTACATATTTTAACCAGTTTATCAACTTTAATGAACACAACTGAGAAGGGTTTATAGCATGTAGTATATAATTTGATCTTTTTTTATTATAAAGACATACACAGCCTACCTACAATGCAATGCAATGCTTACCCCCTTTCCCCCTTTATTTAGTTAGTTACATTGTTGCAATGTAATAAATGTCCCCAGTGAGGCTTTATGAAACAGTAAAAATACAAAGCAAAAAAAAAAAAGGAGTTATACTCTTCAACTGGATGACAAAATCATAGCATTAACTGGTAAAAGTGATATAGATAAACAATCTCAACATATGAAAGAGTGCATCTGATACACAGAAACACAGGAAGGAAAAAAACAAATGAGAGCTTACTGTACTGGAGGCTAATGATAATAAACAATCATATTGTTTGTGCAGGAAGGCATTAAATGAGGGCTTCGCTAAACCAATATGATGATTGTACTGTAGAGGTCAGGCAAAAGGACTTAAATGCTGTAAAAAAAGCTTTGAAAACAACATTTAATGACGTCATTTAGCAAAGAAGTCGGATTCGAATATTAATGACAATATTCAATTTTTTCTCCCGAATTTCATGCACACTTGACTAATAAGGTTTCTCCAAAGTGTTTCAAGTACTCTTTTGGCCCACGTGTGGTTGTCTTCAAACACCTGCTGGCTACGGGCTTTTCACTGGGGGTCGGTGCTGGACGATCCCACAATGCCGTGCTGTCGCAAAAGGTTCCTCAGGATCTGATTCTTGGACTTCCAGTCTTCCACCTGAGAGAAAGCAACACAGAAAACACAGCAGATAACGCAATAAGAATAAACCAACTGCTGACTCTTGACTTTGTATCAGGAATAAACCAACACCATGACAGTATCAGTATCGGATTGATACTAGCTTGATGCGATCGATACTTGTTCCCGATCCATCAAAAAGCAGACTTGGCTGTGTAAATATGCTCCACCCCCCTCCCCTTTCCTGCTCTTTTGCGTGTGTGTGTGTGTGTGTGTGGGGTCAGGTGACTGCAGTAATATCACAGACAAAGAGGAGTGTAGTACAGATGTATTACAGTAAGATGGATGAAAATGCTTCAAAGTGCAATGTGTGTTTTGTAAGTTTATATTACTGTGGAAACACCACAAATTTATTCAAGCACTTGAACAAACATGAAAAAGAGCACAGCAAGCTACAAACTGGAGGCCCAGAAGCAGAGAGAAATCCTGCAGAGACAGAGCTCACTGACCGAGTCATTTATACTGAGGTCAGTCACGTTTCATATCCATCATTAGTAACTGGTTATCATGTTATTGATCACTGAAGACCAATTACCTATACACTATATTTAGACATTTATACAATATATTCAGTCCTTTGAAGTGTGTTAAATTTATTATTACAGGGGAACTGAAAAAATTCCTCAAGCCTGAAATATGAAAATGACTGAATGCAATAACCCTTTGTGTTAACTGTGAAAAGCACATCTAGATAGACAACTGATTTAATTCTTATGTCAGGGAAATGATTCACCTAAAGCTGGGCATAAGCAGCCAGGCCATTCTCCTCTGACCAAAGGTGCTTTTTACCCAGAGAACTGCTGCTCATTCACTTTATTATACAAAGCAAGCAAGTGACACAGCACTTGGATACAGTGTTTCTCCAAGGTCAATATTCAAAAAGCAGCGAGACTCGACAGTTCAGTCTTGAAAACAAGAGCAGAAAACAGACGCCAACATACCTCCTGTCTGAGTAGCTGGTTGTCGACCCTTAGACGATCCAGAACGCCAACATCTTCCACCAGCTTCAGGTTGTTCTGTCGAAGTTCCTTGATGTACTCGCAGGCTTTGGACAAGATCCCCCCTTTACTCTGAGGCAGAAAACAAAGACTTGAAAAATTTAGCACACCAACATTAGTTAGCTGCTTTTAGTTTCCATGGTTAAGAAAGTTTTCTGTCTTCCCTGAAACGTCAAGTTTTTGTGAACAAACAGCTTGTTGAGATAAACGATCGCTGGGCCTGCCTTCGTGGTGGCGTTGCAGCAGCGAACGGCGTGCCTGAACTCTTACCTGTCCCGTCTTGGTGTAGTCGACGTTACAGTCTGGGATGGCTTTCGAAAGTTGCACGATCCAGTTGTTGATCTTGTCCCGGCGCCTCCGTTCAACTGTTGGAGCAACATTTCAGTATGACACTTGTGTAGACATTCAAAACCAAAAAAAAAGTTCACACTGGAATTTTGCGCTCACCTTCGTTGTGCTGGGCTCGCCGTTTCTCATCTCTGGAGGCCCGAGGAGCATCCTGCTTTCTACAACACAGATTAGAAGAAAGATATTAAGCTGGCTCCCGTGGCCAGAGGTTTTTATTTCAAGTTAAATGTAAAAGTGCTACAACTCTGGAAAACTGTGACGGAATTACGCTATGTATGGCTGAGTTCGAGGTGCGATCGTCCTTTGATTGGATCCCGTCAAAACTTCCTGTGGTGACATCATCACATAAACTTGCCCTGTAAATCAGTTAACATCAGATTCAGATGATAAGTGTAACCAGGCACTTGAGGTGTGATCAGAAAGTTCTGGGACTGCAGCGATAAAAATGAAACTGAATCAAATTTAAATGTGGCTGATCGCAGGAGGGGGGAGGCCAAACAAAAATGACGTGGGGAGGATAAACGGTGGATAATAAGGTACTGCTCAGGGGCCCAGGTCCCCTGCAGCACCCCAGGGCAACGCTGTTCCAGGTGATGCTGGATGCTACTGGCCCACTCCTCTTTACAACTTTACTTCAGTTCTTTGGGGTTTGGCGGTTAACTGAGTTGAGATCTGGATTTCAACTGGGCCATTGCAGCACCTTGATTCTTTTCTTTTTTCAGCCATTCTGCTGCGCTCGGGATCAATGTCCTCTTGCATGACCCAATTCTGTCCAGGCTTCAGCTGTCGGGACAGATGTCCTCACATTTAAATCTAGAATGCTTCGGTGTTCAGGGGAGTTCGTGGCGGACTGAATGCCCGCAAGGTGCGACTGCGAAACAAGCCCACATCCTCAGTCCTCCACCGCCGTGCTTGACAGTTGGTATGAGGTGTTCGTGTTGATTTGCTGGGTTTTGTTTTCGCCAGATGTGGTGCTGTGCATTATGGCTACATATCTCCACTTTATTCTGGTAAGACACCGTGGGGGCTTTTTCACATGACTGTATTTTATTACTTTCTCTCTAAATTGAAAGTGGAAAATGAAAAGGCCCCATAGTGTCTTACTGTCTTCCTCTTTTGTCATCCCATGCACAGAGCTGCAGAAACACAGCCCCACCTTTCTGCCTGTCTGTTATTGCCAACATTAAATTGCCCTGAATCAACAGTGATGATCCTCCACACGGAGGACGGGTCAGGTTGACACAGAAGGTCACGTTTAGTCTGTGCAGGATTGACGTCCTCAGTGAAATCGCCAACGATTGCTGCAAGTGGGTCTTCCACGAAGTGATCTAAAAATAGCAGACGCGCTAAAATGTGCCTCAAGGTGCTCGAGAATGTGACCGTGAAGAACAGACTTAAACAAGGTGAGATTTTAACTTTCATGCTTGGATTCCCAGTACTTTTTGACTGCACCTCAATGTCACACAACAAAAAAGATTCCCGTTTCTTCTCCTCGGTCGTTTAATTTTTAACAATCACGTTACTTACTGAGACGGCGACAGATTAAATTGAACTGCACTGTATTTTTGAAGCGAACACAAAGGTAACACAGGGGTTTGTGTTCTAGACCTGATGAATGTGCAGGGATTACCTGTGGGCGTGGGCTGACCCAGCAACGTGTCAGAGGCCTGCACTGTGGTCACCATGGTGCCAGTGGTGGCGTCTGCGATGGTGGCGGGGTAGTAGGTGTACTGTGTCTCAGTGCTGCTGTCTCCTTCCAGCGCCTCTGACTGGGAGAACACAGCCTGGATAGTAAAGAGAGTAAACAGGACTGAATGACCAATATCCGTTTCTGCAGGCGGCTATGAATGAGCTCGTTTCTGGAGCCGAGTATGCCGTCGGTGGTTTGGACAAAACATTGTACACGATGTGTTTTCTTCCGTTTGTTGACTCTAACTGTTATTCGTTTTGCCTATGGAAGGTCTTATCTGTCATTTGGATCAGATTTCGGTTCAACCCTGCCTCAAAAAGCTGGATCACGCACAAGTTTCAATGAGCCAATCCGCTCAGTTCAGTCGTACGCTGCTCACTACGCTACGCATCAGCAGCAGCAGCACAGCGGCTGCCGGCATCAGGACTGATGAGGCATGGATGAAGCTAAAAGCAAAGCGACAGCAGCTTGGAGGTATTTCACTCTAGTTACACCGACAGCTTTATTTGTATGTCTCCAGTAGTTTTTAATTTAACCAGGAGCAGTAAAAGCAGGTGAGTCAGACTAGCAGTATGCAGCAGCCTAACGACGCTCACACTGACATATAAATAAAGTGGATGAGTAATGCGAGTACATTTTTACATAGAATCTTCTCTATATTGGTCCTGCTGATATTTATTATTTTTCTAATAAATACCAATTGAGTCCATTTATATTCTTGGATGTTTTTGCAACAGTATACCAGTGGTTCTCTAACTGAGGAAAATATCCTCCACTCTGGGTAAAACATAGCTGCTGAGCTAAACCCTGACACATTTACAATGATGCTGTTAAGATGTCAGCGTAAATCAACATGCAGTTTCCCCTCTAATGGACAAATGAATAGAAAGTTCTGTAGGGAAACCAGGAAAGTGAGAATTTATGGCGGTTCACTTCCATTAAGAACCCATGCAGGCCATGACAGTATGCTCAGGATCAGGGGAAAACGGCGTCAGACATTTGCGTTGTCACATGCACCTCCATTAGGTAACATCTGGAAAAGCTCAGGGCTGCAGGGTGCCTGTGAAAACAGCTTTAGTAACCGAGGTGGAACTCAGACCATCACTGACTTTGCTGCTTTAAGGAAACTTCCACCTTTTGAATCCAAAACTACGTTTCCACTGCAGGCAAAAGTGGCTCAGATCTGACTTTTTTTGTCCATATGTGACCCATATCTCATTCTTTCTGACAGTTTGAACCACACAAATCCCACTTTTCCAAATCAGATTCAGGCCACTTTCATATGTGGCCCTAAATCGGATACGTATCCAATGTTTTTCACAGCGACTTCAGTCTGAACTACCCTGTCGTGTTTTACGTCACGAAAGTGAGACAGACATCACTTCTGCGCCGGAGGAAGTGAGACGCGGCGAGATCAAATGTAAACAATGGACCAAACAAGCATGGCAGACAGCGTTGATGGAGCTAGTCAGTGAAAGTTTTACTCACATGTTGACATGCGTAGCATCCATATTTAGGGCCCTGTCACACCATGACGATTTAACAAGCGTATGGCGACGCATTCAAATTCCTCTAAAACGCTGGCATAAGCAGAACAGTGATGTTAAATGGATGTATACATAACATATATGATAGTATACTTCCGGCATTCACAACCTGAAGCCCATTTTTACCACTCCCCTTAAACGCACCACATATGCAATTATTCAGCTGGATCACAACAAATACTTTTACAAACATCACTATGCATTGGGGTACGTTTGATATATGTTACACATGTTACTCATAGGTTATTAATGTGTTTTAGGTACCTCCACGTATTTTGACATGAGTAACATGCAACATATGGTCCTTGTATGTGTATTTTCCAACGACCTTGCCGTACTACCACGTATACCTGTGTACTTCAGCATGCTCTTAACTTATAAAAATATCCCTAGAACTTAAAAGACGATTGTCGGCGTATTTGCAGTTTGTTTCCTACGTCCGCATGCGCTTGTTAAATCGTCAAGGCGTGACAGGGGCTTTACTTCCTTAAACACAGCGTGCTGCGTGTGACGCCATGCCTATCACTTCAGGGTGGTAGACTTTTTACCCTGGAGTCTGATTGCGGTCGCATTTAAATTATAATGTGAACGACCACGCAGAATTGAGCATCAAGACCTGCAGTGTGAACGTGGCTCAATCTGTCTCCTTTTCATTTAAGTCTACATATCCCAATTCCAAAAGGGTTGGAGGACTTTGTTAAATATAAATAAAAGCACAGCGCAATAATCTGCAAATCTCACAAGAACACAGAAAACATGTGAAACGTTGAAGGTGAGATGTTAATGTTTTCTGTGGTCTTATGAGATGAGATTTGCAGATCACGGCGTTGTAATTTTATTCACTTTCTGGAACTGGGGTTGTATATATACTGTTACACTGGTGGATGCTCATATTAAACATGGCCTAAGTATCAACAATGAGGTCAACATACCTGACAGTAATGTCTGTCAGCCAAAAGCTCAGACCGCAGACTGCTTTTAAAAACTGTTTGGGAAACGCTCTTTTCTACTTCACTGACAGCGAATCTCTCTAATATGGACGTCTCAGGCACAAAGCGCTGGCTTGTGTGCGCACTTGCTGTACAAACCTTCTGTTTATGAGGGGCTTAAAGTGAGGTAGAAAGCAGCCAAAACTGCTTAGTTCAGTGGATGAACTAAGCGGCTGCACAAAAGGCCCACTAACAAACATAATGAATGAAGCAGAATAGGTCCACTTTAACTCCGGTAGCCATGCAGTGATGAAGATCTACATTTTAGATCTTTCCTCCTCAGCAGAGAAACTTTATGTCCTAGTAAGACAAGACCTGTGCCCTCTGGTGAAAACTAAACACTTTTTGTGAAAGTGTTAAAATGAGTCAGAATATTTTTAGGAGATAACTTAATGTAAGGGTGTATGCAAGTAAAAATCCTCTCCATGTCAGCAGCAGATAGGTTTAAATTTTCACATGCAGCATAACTCATTTGTTTGTAACTGTTTGTTTTAATCACTTTTAGAATAACATCATCTATGCAGTTAGCCACTTAGTTGTTGTTTGCACCTGTGTGACGGTCTGAGTGGTTGCAGGGAAACCAGCGACCAAGCTGACCGCTGCAGCTCCGTCTGTCTGACCCTCCAACTGGCCATCTGACACCTGGATCACTCTGTAGGTCACCTACAACCCAACACACCACATTCAGTGGTTAACATAAAACACAGAAACCACCAGAGAACAAAATCTAAAGCTAAGCTGAACTTTTAGTTTGGAGTCTGGTTTCTGCTGCTGGAATGTAATTGTGCTGAGGCGTTATTCATCACAGTGATTGTGACTCAAGTGCTGGAGGGAAAAAAGTTAAAGAATGTACCAGGAGATTTAAGATAACGCCTCCCTCTCAGTGCTCCATCCTACCTGCCCACCTGCTCCTTCTGTCTTGAACAGATATTTGATGGGTTGGTCGGCGAAGGTGGCAGCAGACTGAATGGTGGCAATTGCTGCTGGATCCTCAGCAGTAGCTACAGACCCTGCAGAAGCATGCATATGAAATTTACAACAGTCCGAGAGTTGTTGAAAATAAGCCTGAAAGAGTAAAAAATGAACTTGAAACTGCATTACTTGTGATGTGGGTGCCCCTACACACCCAGGTGTGCTCTCAAAGGGTAAAAAGAACTGCAAAGGCTAATGGGAAATGATATCATCACAACACAATCAGTGGCAAATATCAAAGTCACTCATTATCACCCATTAAGACCTAAGCTGAGTCCTCTCTCGCTGCATCTTGACGTTTGCCTTATTTAAGATGATTTACGCAGCTATAACTACAAACAGTTGAAGAGTGGAAACCTCCACCGAGGCTGAGATCCACAAGCAATAAAAAAATTTTAGGATCTGAATGCTTATCCTCCAAAATTTAATGATGTGGGACTTGAAACACACCCCATGCCTTAAAAAAAAAAAAAAAAAAAAAAAAAAAAAAAAAAACAAAAAGAAAAAAAAAAAAAACCTTTTTTGGGGGAGG
>VUQH01045078.1:1997-13171 GCA_015106775.1 Etroplus canarensis | reverse complement strand
TAAATTGATGTATACCACCTATGTACACCTCTACACCTGTGCTGACGATCAGCTGAACAAAACAGGCATGTGCTGGAAGCGTATTCAAGCGCACTTTAATATTTGACATATATCTCTCTCTCTCTCTCTCTCATACACACGTGCAGAGTCGTAATGAGGGAAGGTAGACCAGCTTACCTCGATGATGTTCAGGCAAGTGAACAGAACGAGCTGCTTGTCCAAAAAACTTCCTGAAAAAAGTTCATTGTCTTTCAGTTCCTGGAAACGATTTATCCAGTGTTGGGAGTGATGCCGCCTCAGAAAAGCCCACCAGCTTTCGATCCTCTGACTGTGATTACTGGACCCAACAATATAACAGTTACTAATGATGTGATCCATACTCCATTGTAAGAATCTCTGCATCTCAGCCAATGTGACATTTTCTGTTCCATAATCAGCACAAATTCTGGCAGATGTCCCCATCCTCTTTTCAACTTCTTTTATGAAATAACCCGCGATGATTTTAGTATCGCTGTTTGTTGAATAGGCATTAAACCACACAATGAGTCTGGAAAAGCCATCAATTGCTCCATTAATGCATACACCAAATGGCTTTAATTTATCATAGGAGTCGACATGCCACATAAAATTAGGCCCTGGATTAGCATACAAACATCGCATTAAGCAGTTTCTCCATCTTTGCTCAACTCCCCGGGGGTCGAGAAACTTCAGTAAAAGTCTCACTGTACTTTGACGCACAACATAACCTGCCTGGATGCAGTTAAGATGGTGTGACACACCATCTTAACTGCTACACTGTAGCTTGTATCCATAGAGCCTCCCATGCCCTTCTAGTTGATCAATGAGAAATGATGCCATGTCAAGGGGATCAGACTCATTCTTCCTTTCTGTACAGCCCCATACCTTTTAAAATCCTTCTCAAAGTACGCATATTTATAACAATGCCATTCAATGTGTTCAAAAAGTGCAGAATCGCACCATGTCTCAACCCAAGCATGAAAGATTTAAGATGTTTAGATCAGAAATTACAACACAAACACAACACTTTGTGAAGGCAGATGAGATGAGAAACAGAAGCATCAAAGCCTCATCAGACAGACTGACTGACCAAATTTAACCCAACTGATAAAGACTAGAACTGAGGACATTTCCTGTATATTTTTATTTTAGTTTAGTTAGTTTCTTAAGCCCACAACCTCCTTTAGTTAGTTTTGATTTTTCTAATTTTTATTTCTATTTCAGTTAACTAAAATGATTTTTCTCATGTAGTTTTAGTTTTCAGTTTAGCTTTAGTTAACTATAATAACCTTGGTGAAAAATCAATTTTCTAAAACTAATGTAGCATTTGTGGAACGCTAAAGGTTGAACACTGAAGTGAAGCGCCCTGGAAAGATTACAGTGTGCACATAACAGACGCAAGATGGCTGAGCGAGAAATACAACCGGCACCCTCAGCATTAAAAGCTAGCATACAGAAACACTGTGACTTCTATGAAACTGAAGGGAGAAAGGACCTGGACAAGAGCCATGCTATATGGAAGCTGAGTCAGACTAAAGTAAAATATTCTGGAAACACGACAAACATGAGAAGCCGCAAGGCGCTTTTCCACTCGGAGGAGGAAGAAAAGCGCCCGGTTGAAGTTACCACTAACCAGAGAACCATCAAGCAAGCGACGTCCAAACTTCCACCCAACTCAGAAAGGGTGAAGCAAATTTTGCAAACTATGTTGCAACTTTTATTTTTATTTTTGACTGTATTCAGTTGGAGACATTTGTTCCTGGCACCAGTCGTCTCTACAGCAGGTGTTACAGACTACATTTCCACTGCAGGCAATTCTGATGTTTCACTGAGATCTGATGATTCTGCGTGGTCGTTCACATTATAACTTAAATGTGACGCCATCAGACTCCTGAAGAAGAAGACGCGACGTCACACGCAGCACGCTGCATTTACAGAAGTAAATATGGATGCTACACATGTCAGCGTGTGAGTAAAACTTCACTTTCTTTCCTCTGACTAGCTCCATCAACGCTGTCTGCCATGCTTGTTTAGTCCATTGGTGATATTTGATGTCGCCATGCCGCGCCTCCTCCGGCGCAGAATTATGACGTCTGTCTCACTTCAATGACAGAAAAGATGATGAAATGTGACATGACCGTTCAGACTGAAGATGCTTTCAAAAACATCTGATTTAGGACCACATATGGAAGTGGGCGGAGTCTGACTTGAAAAAATCAGCTCTGTGCTGCTCAGACTGTCATAAAAAAATCGGATATGGGTCAAATATGGACAAAAAAAAATGGGATTTGGACCACCTTGCCTGCAGTGTAAACGTAACCATAGTAACGGCATCTGAACACATAAACCAGCTCCCGTTCTTACACGAGAGCTTCAGCATTAGCACTCCCTGAGCATGTTGCACTGCCGCACAGTGATGACATTTCGCTGTGGCACATTTTTTTTTTTTTTAACTAAATGAGAGCTGCTTTTTTTAACAACATTTTTAGGCTGAACTTCATTTAGTAGCCAAATCTGTTTTTGAGGAAAGTTGCTTTTTGATGTGGTGTGAGACATTCTATGCTCAGGATTTTTATTTGAAGTAAGACGTCTTGGACTCTTAAGTATTTGTGAATAAGGGCAGATATTTTTGTTGTTAATTATTCAGAATATGCTCGAGTACCCAAGATCTGTTCCTGTAGTGTTGTGGTTTGTGCATTCACCTCTCAAGCGAAAGGTCCCTGGTTTGATTTCATGTGGGGACACAAGCCCCTCTCACCATGGAGGGATGTGTCAGGAAGGGCATCTCTCCTCAGACTGCTCCACCCATGACCTGTATATGTGGTGGAAAGTGGATGGATGGATGGAGTTTTGTTATCATCTGTACTCAGAAACTGGCTGTAGACATGGAGGGATTAGAAGACAATGGAGCCATGGCTGTAGAAACATCAAACACCCCTTGTCCACCAAGAAGGTGCTGGTGCCCAATGTGGAACCAACACCATGAATTTCCACTGAAGACAGAGTAACGTTAGTGGCTGTGGGAGGGGCTACTGCAAGAATTTCACCAACCCAAAAACTTTTGGTCTGCCATTATTTTCCTCAGAGGAAAAGACTCCAGCTTCTGCTACACAACACTGTCAGCCAATCAGGTCTCCAACCTGGAGAAATGTGGGCTGGTTCTCAAAAGGAACCAAACAGTGAAAAAGAGGTAAAACACTCCCCAGTCTCTCCTGAAGAGGACCATGAAACCCAGGATGAAAGCCAAAATATTGTGTTTTCCCATTTTCCTGATCTGCGTTGGTAGTTGATGCTTCTTCAAACTTCTTTCTATTTTTGTGACATAAGACGAGAACTGGAGGAGGGTTCATTTTTCCCTCAACGGCTCCTGCAGGGTGCTTGCTGGATTGGAGCTCCTTTTTTGGATGTTTTGGTCTGAGACTTTTTCCAGCGTCCGATGGTCAATTATGTTCTGCTGGGATTGGTACAACAAATCAATTTAGATCGGCTTCCACGCCGAGAGCAGACAATGACCGTGAATGACAATGAAGGATTACTGTGACGCACACTCGGCCGTGCACACACACACACAAAGTCAAACACAAAGACAAACAGATGAATAGAAAAGCTTCTTGACTCTGTTTGGATTTGTTTTTCTTTGCATTTTTCACAGTTTAATATAAAATAAATTAAGCTACAGATCCATATTTCATGTAGTTTGTTTGTTCGCATTATCTGCCGGATTTTACATTTTCTACCAACAGTGGGCGGCTTTAATAAAGACTCAGAGTTAGTGACTGGTTGATGAATGAGAAAATACAAAAAGTCCAAAAAGCAAAAGATACAAGAAGGCTGTGGACACTGAAATAAAAACTCTTCTGTAGCTTCACAGCAACTACTGACTTGGTCGGTGCGGTTATTAACTCTTGACTCACTGCAGTGTTCTCCTAAACAACAGATAACTGCTGACAAAAACACAATCTGCATAGCATCAAAAGAGGTCATGTATATAAACTCTCATTAGTTTTGCAGTTTTCTGCGGAAGGGCTCTTTTCCAGATGTTGAGGAAATCTCCTTTGAGCTCTGTGTCCTCTGGGAATATCATCTGATGCATCATCTGTCTGTGGTCACATCAGCAAATACACTGATGACGTCACCACTGAGAAAACAACTGTGTGTTCCAGCCAGAAACCCTGGCTGAACAGAGAGGTGCGGTCTCTTCTGGAGGTATGGGATGTAGCACTGAGAACAGAAAGGAGGTACCTGTAGACCAGCGTCAAAAAGGCAAAGGCTACTTATGCCCTCGGAATACAGGGTCAGTTTTCCACCAGCGCCCCCTGGAGCATGTGGAAGGGCATAAAGAGCATCATGGACAACAAAGGGAGGAATGCTGATTGCTCTCAGGACCCATCAGAATTCTGATTCTGATCTCTTCCTGATGCTATCAACATCTTCTATGTCCACTTTGAGTCATCTAACTCCTCCCACAGTACCAGACATGAGCAGCCCCTAACTGTCTGCTGAGGATGTGAGGAGGACGCTGCATTGGATCAACCCCCTGTAAAGCGACTGACCCGGACAACATCCCAGGACAGGTTATGGGAGACTGTTCCCAGGAACTCACAGAAGTACTTTTAACACCTCACTCTACCAAGCTGTGGTGTGTGTTTGTCTCAAGACATTCACTATAATTCCAGAAATGACAGTCGTCTGGCAAAATGCTCAGAATGGCTGGCTTTAGTCCACATTAAGGACACATCACCAACAACATGAACCCATCAGTATTATAGCTTATAGGAAGGTCTGTGTCTGACAGAGGGCTAGCTATTGTCCACTCGACTCTCATCCACCTGAAGAACAGGGGTTCCTGTGTCAGCCTGTTTTTTCTTGACTTCAGTTGTGCATTCAGTACTATCATTCTGCAGACTTTAGTCAACAAAGTGCTGCTGTTGGGACTAAAACCATCTCTGGGCGACTGTATCTTGGACTTCTTGGCAACAGTCCACAGTCTGTCAGAATCAACAGAGTCTCATCTTCCACTACCACACTTAACACCAGCTCCCCACAAGCATGTTTCCTGAGCCCCCCAGGACAATACAGCAACATCTGGCATCCTGGGAATGAGAACGGGATGTTTGTGGATGATCTATAGACAAACAGAGAAGGGCAGATGACATGAGCAAAGCTGGAACACTGAAGGCAAAAGTGACCCGAATCTATGTGGATGTTGGCTGCCTTTTGTTCTGTTATCTGTCAACATGATCCCACACTGCTTCAATAATGTAGAGGTCTGGGCTCTGAGGAGGCCAATCCATGACTGATAGTGTTCCATTGTCTGTTTTTCTATCCAGGTAGGCTTTTACTGTGATGGCAGCGTGTTTGGGATCACTGTCATGCTGAAACATGAAGCCGTTGAAAATCAGACTCTTTCCAGATGGTGTTACATGGTGGACCAAAAGCTGAGGGTTCTTTTCTGCATTCATAATTCTGTCACCAGTGGCTGAAATGCAGCCCCCAACATCACAGAGCCTCCACCATGTTTTACAGGTGGCTGTAGATACTCATTGTTGTACCTCTCTCCCAACCTTCTTTGTACATATCGATGACAATTTGGACCAAGTTCCACCTTCTATTTCCAAAACTGGACATGTTTTTGTTTTTTCTTTGGCTTCCTGTGACAGTTACTCTCCTCTTCTTCAAAAAAGTCCACACTTACTGTTTCCGTAGAAGTGAAGAGGGTAAGTGGCAACCAGCTGCTGATAATGAGGTGCACTGGACTGGTCTTCAGCCAGTGTTAACACAATCCCACAATCTTCCCAGGAGTGGGTGTCCCAGCTAATTCAGCACAAGGTCAGATGGTGCAATGCTCAGGGAAACTGCAAAAAAAAAAACCTAGGAGTACATCTCAGATCTCAGTTAGCAGGTTAAACTGTCCATACCAGCTGTCAGGCAGGGGGTGGAGAGGTGATGATTTGGGGTTTTCTTTGCGACCATAGGATGTGGGAACCTTGCCGTCACTGAGTCACCCATGAACTCCGTTAGACCAAAGTATTCAGGAGTCAAATGTGAAAATGTGTTCTCAGAATTAGAATCCGAATACTTTAGGAATCCTAGGGGGCTTTTTAAAGTATTCCATAGAGTCTGAGATGTGATGACTCATGCTCCTCCATCTGGTGGTCTGACGGATGATTCTGGGTTTGGTTAAAGCCATGAGAACGTGACCTGCACGGTGCCAACTGTAGGAGGGATAATGCTGTGGGGACTGCATTTCTGAGGTTGGCCTGGGCCTCTTAATTCCAGTGAAGGGAAATCTTAATGCTTCGGCCTAAAAAGGCATTTTGGGAACAGTTTGGGGAAGGCCCCAGTGAACAAAGCAAGCGCCATAAAGACGCGGTTGGATGAGGTTGGTGTGGAAGAACTTGACTGGCCCACGCAGAGCCCTGACCTCAACCTCTTCCAACACCTTTGGGATGAACTAGGACAGAGCTTGTGAGCCGGGCCCTCTCATCCGACATCAGTGTCTGACCTCACTAATGCTCTTCTGAAAAGAAAACTCTTTTAAGGCAGCCTACCCGCGCAGACTGGGGTGTGATAGACGCTCCTGTAGGTGTGATGTGTAGGTAGTCCAATGCTTTTTGCCCATGATGTGTGTGTTATTCTTCCTTTTCTGCCCCATTTTGATCCGGAACTCCTTTTATATCTCGTTACTACTTGGAGCTGCTGATGGAGAATGACGTTCATCATAAATACAAACGAAATGAGTCATCTCACGTTTTAAGTTAGTCTGCTTTAAACCGTCTCTCTCACGTTAAGCGACGGCGTGCTTTCCGCTGTTCTTTCTTCTAAACAGAGACTTCCTAACTGCCTGCATGTGACATCTGCAGAGCAGTACCAGTGATATAAATAACCGGCTGCAGAAAGCCGTGCAGAAACTGTCCTCTTTGATCTACCCTGCGGACCACCTTCATCATTAAACCGGCTCCTCTCCATGCAGAGATGTACACCTGCTTCTCTCGTCACTATACACTGCACGCTGACGCTGACTTTCTTTAATGTGCATGTTGCTTCTCCTGCTGACAAGCCCACATGGCCTGTTAGCACGTACTCCTCCTCCCGTTGGGTTGTTTATGTTCATGTTTTCAGCTCTTATCTCCACGCCAGCAGGTAGACCTACAGGTGGACTTGAGCGGCATGCTGGCGTTTGGCCGGCTGACAGATGGAGGAAAGACGCGCCGGCTCTGTTCAAACACAGCTCGCTTTGTTCGTTTTCACGCTACGTTAGGGTTTTCGTCGCTCCCCAACTGCCGACTTTTTAATGGCTTGACTATTTCTCGCGCGCCTGCTTTTCAGGGCAGTATAGATGCAGATGAAGTAAAGCCACATGGGCGAGACCCTCCTCAAGCAAAAATCCACTGGAATCTGTGCATGTCCTCATGTCTTCTGTCGCCGGCGCGCTCTACCCAAGCAGCTCCCTCGTCTGAACCACATGTTGAATTTCCTGGCAGTGGGAACGGGTCTGAAGAGGACTGCTTGTGTGTCATGGATTCCTGTTTTGGTTTCATTCTAATCACAGTCATGTTGAGCTTCAGCTCTTGTCATACTCTGGAATTCTGCTTCCTGTTTTGGGTTTCACTGCTGTTGTGCCTTTAGTGAAGTTTTTGATTATCGTGTTTGGTGAGTTTGGTGGGTTCCTCTTTTAATGTACCACAGATATTGAAAGTGAACACACCCCTGATTAAAATGCCAGGTTTTCCCAGTGTCAAAAAAACTAGACCACAGTCACTTCAAAACTTTTCCCACCTGTAATGTGACCGATAACCTGTACAATTCAACTGAAAAAGAAACTAACGGGTTAGGGAGAAAAATATAATAAAATAAAATAAAAAACGCACAATAATCTAGTTGTGTAAGTGTGCACACCCTAAAACTGATACTTTGTTGAAGAGTTTATCAGTAGGGCACATCTTCACTTGGCAATACTTCCTTGCAAAAGGACAGGGCATCTCTTGTGCACAGCCCTCTTCAGGTCACCCCACAGGTATTCGGTTGTGTTTGGGTCGGGGCTCTGGTTGGGTCATGTCCCCCTGGTCAAGTCATTCTTTCGTTGATATGGATGTATGCTTGGGGTCATCGATATTTGGAAGCGTTTGTAAATATCTCCACCTTGACTAAAGCTTCTGTTCCAGCTGTTACTGAGAACTGGACGTCCCTCCAAAACTGATAGAAAGATGAGATGAAAACTGGTCAGGGAGGCTGCCAAGAGGCCTACAGCATCGCTGAAGGAGCTGAACTTCTGCTGGTTGTGTAGAACATGTGACAACAATCTCCTGTATTTTCCATGCATGTCTGGACTGTGGGGTAGAGTCGCAAGACAAAGGCTTTTTCTTACAAGATAACACTAAATTTTACAAAAAACCACAGCAGATCTCCCAAAAGCATGTGGGAAAATGTGTTGTGGTCTGAAGAAACCAAGGGGAAATTTTTTGACCACAATTTAAAAGTTTTGTGGCACAAAAACAACACTGAAGCAGCACCAGAAGAACACCATACCCACGGTGAAGCATGGCGGTGATAGTATCATGCTTTGGGCTTCAAGTTGAAGTTGAAAGTTGAAGCTGAAGAGGAATTTTCCTTTTCAGCACAATACCAACTCAAAGCATACATCCAGAAGAAAATGAACGTTTTGGAATGGTCCAGCCAGAGCCCACACACAAATCCATTTGATAGATTGACCTAAAGAGGGCTGTGCAGGACATTACAGCAGAAATCCACATTTACAGTCTTACCCTGGGGGATGAATTCATGATCAACAAGCCGTTATTTTGGGGGGGGGAAGGCCAAGCATCTGTCCAGGCTTCTCTCTCATCTGATGCTTTAGTGTTTGGACAGGGAACTCTTACAAGATGCTCGGTCATAGCTCCAGCAATGATGCTCCATGCTTAAAAAGTTGAACTTTAAAAGGGAGACTGGATGTGCCAAAAGTCTCGAGACACCCATCGTTCCTTTAAATTTCGCTGGAAAATGGGAAAGAGGTGCAAAAGCAGAGGTTGTATATTTCTAAGTAGCTTGAAAGTCAGTATTTGTTCTGAGCTCTTTTATTCTCCAGCACAGCCTGAACTCTCTGAGCCAAGCTTTCTGTCTTTAAGTCGTCTTCAGGAATAGTTCTCCAGGCTTCTTGAAGAACATTCCAAAGCTCTTCTTTGGATCTTGGCTGCCTTTGTTCTGTTCTCTGTCAACATGATCCCACACTGCTTCAATAAGGTTGAGGTCTGGGCTCTGAGGAGGCCAATCCATGAGTTCCATTGTGTGTTTTTCTATCCAGGTAGGCTTTTACTGCATTGGCAGGCTGTTTGGGATCATTTTCTTCCTAAAAAAATGAAGCTGTTGAAAATCAGACTCTGGCCAGATGGTTTTGCAAGGTGGATCAAAATCTGACGGTACTTTTGTACTTCA
The DNA here is from genome assembly GCA_015106775.1 of Etroplus canarensis. Classification (NCBI taxonomy): domain Eukaryota; kingdom Metazoa; phylum Chordata; class Actinopteri; order Cichliformes; family Cichlidae; genus Etroplus; species Etroplus canarensis. Next base: position 3,721 of record VUQH01045078.1, on the reverse strand, counting down.
TAATTCTCCTGTCCTCCTCCATACACATTGACGACAATTTGAACCAAAAATTTCAAATTTGGATCCATCCCTCCATCAGACCTGTTTCCACTGATCTTCAGTCCAGTTCTTGAGTCATTTTCGTAGCTCAGCCTTTTCTCCCTGTTTCCCTTCCTGAAGAATGTCTTCTCCACAGCCACCCTTCCACTGAGACCATTTCTGATGAGGCTTCAGTGAACAGTAGATGATCAGCCGAAGGTCCAGATGCGTCTCTCAGGTCTTTGTTGGAGTTTTAACTTATTTCTTAAGGTCATGACTTTCTGATACTGTCCATCTGCTGTAGATAGTTGTTAGGCCTGCTGTTTCTTCTTCTGTCCTCCACTTGTCCAGTTTCCTCACATTTTTAAGGACACACTGCACACCATGCTGAGCTATGCCAAGTTTCCAGCAAACAGCTCTTTGGGAATCACCTTGTTGGTGCAAAAATCCTGTTTCCTGCCTGTGTTACCTTTGGCATCTTTGGCATTTTTGAAAGATTCAACTAAAGAAATGGGAACAAATAAAGTGTTCTAGTAAAAACGAGCCTAAAAGTCTAATTTAAAATGGTTTTTCACTAAGTGGTCTGTCACGTGTCGATACAACACTGATTCACCCCTTGTGTTAGGAGACTTTTCATGCTTGGATAGTAACTGCTTCCCTGTTACTCAGAATACGTTTTACATTGTGTCACGGTTGTGTGTTTGTCGTAGTCTGGCTTTGTATATTTAGGATTTTGAGTTCCTGTTCTAGTTTTATTTTGACTCTTGACTGTCGTTTGTTAATCATCTTTACCGTGTTGTCTCCGTGTGCCCTCGCCGGCATGTTCGCCACTTCCTGTTTTACTTTGTAACCAGTTTGGTCTTGTGTATTGTGTTCATTTTTACTTCCTGCCCTTGATGGCAGTCATCTGTGCTTATTTATTCCTCTGCCTCCCTCTGCTCTGCGTTGTGTTGTTGCTGTTGTCTCCCCTCATCAGTGTGTCAGTGTGGACCTTGTGTTTTCTTATGGACAATCAGCAATAACTTCCTGCTTTGTGTTTGGACTGACTTGCCTGCTGGAGTCCTGCATTTGGGGTCTCTCCTCACACACACCGAAACAATTTGTGACAGTCAAAAGATATGAAGGAAGTATTCACACCTTTAAATTTATTTTCCTTTTTCTGAGGATGTTTTTGTCAGCTCATACCTTTCATTTTATCATTCCCTGAACTTTCCCATGAGGTTTTGCCAGTCATGTTCAGGATGACGAATGAACATCAGAAACATGCAAACACACATTCTGCTTCCTGTGCTCACAGTGCATGTGTAACTCTGAGTGATGACTGCAGAAACGCATTAGTCTTTCAGCTGTGCTGTGGAAAGGAGTAATACTTTTACATGAAAGGTTTTCCAGACCTGTATTGGTAATTTGGCAGAGGTTTCATGCTGGATGCCCTTCCTGACGCAACCCTCCACGGTGAGAGGGGCTCGTGTTCCAGGTGACGAGAACAACGCCGACTATCTTGGCGCCTGTTAGCGGGTGAATCATCCATCCATCATCTGCTGCTTGTCTGGGGGTCCGAGGCAGCAGTTCAAGCCCAGCCTCCAGCTCTTCGGTGGGGGGGGGGGGACACCAAGACAGTTGGAAGCACAGAATTGTCCAAAATGTCCTGGTAAGCTGTCAGATTTCACTGTATTGGAACTAAGGGGCCCAGGCCAGCTCCAAAA
>VUQH01045073.1:2445-14299 GCA_015106775.1 Etroplus canarensis | reverse complement strand
CACTGCCCTGGCTGCAGTGACACTGGATCCCTTGTTCCTCTCTCTGCTTCATCTGATGAGGCTGTTTAGTCACCCTATAAGAGATTATTAGACTGTGAAAACACTTTTATTGAATCATTACATGCACCATGGAAAGCATGAATCACAGTGTGTGTGTGCGTGCGTGTGTGTGTGTGTGTGTGTGTGTGTGTGTGTGTGTAGTGTGTGTGTGTGGATATTTTCCCAGTCATTTCCTTTCAGACATTATTAGTGTAATGGTACATGTAATACACAGGAGCAAAGGAAATTAAGTTACCTGGATGCTTTCGCTAAGAATGCTCAGGTACTTTCTCTCAAAGTTTTCATAAATGTGTGTATAAAATTATAGAAAAATGCCAAAATAAAATGGGCCGCAATTACACATCTTAAGAGAGTGTGATACTGACAAAAGATGCCAAAACACTTTCTGAAACTCAGCTGGAGAGGCGCAAAACCATCCTCCCACTAGCCATGACATCATGTGATGTTTTTCTGATGAAGATGGAACGTGACGTCTCTGACACGGGACACCAGACGCTGTCTGAGGTGTCGAACCCGGCCGAGGTTTGCGGTTTTGGTTTTTATGGTCACCAAAGCATTTGTAACGATTTCCCCACCTGAAGCCAGCTCTCGTATCCAGACACGGCCACTGCTTCAGGCACATGCAAATATGAATGTTGGGCAATAGTTTGTGCAAACAAAATTTTGGTGAAGTAAACCTGAGAGTCTGACTGCATATTTAATATGCATGTGTCCTGGAAGAAGGTAAGAAATTTAAGCGCAGTGGAGGAGACTGAAAAAAGTTCTCCTCTGTTATTTCCTTGTGTCAGCTGAACAGGCTGACACTTTCTGGGGTTGTAGATGATTGTTTTGTCACTACATACACTGTCAATATATGCATTTGTAATTTCCTGTGGTCAGGATGCACAGCCGACATTGGCTTTGCTTTTATAATCCCTCACATATGAACAAAGCTCCATTTTTTTTATGCTGCCGATGTGTGTTAAAAAGAATGCGTAACTTTTTAGATTCTCTTCCATATTTTAAACACAAGCAGTTTCAATCAGAGGTCCTCATTTTCTGTACACAAGATATATGCAAAAATATACTTGTATTTGTGTTTTTGGCCCCTTTGTGCACATTATAACTTGTCGTAAACACAATATCATGATCTTACGCTACTGGAATCATGTTCTTTTGTCAAACTGGCAAATATGTTCACTTCTCTAAGCTTGGCTTTGGGAAATAAACAGCATTACCATGCTCACCTCCTATAACCTACCTAGGTCATAGGAGGTGAGAAAACTCCTGAGCTACAGAACGCCAGGCTGATAATCACCAAGTGCTTTATGTTTTTGATTTGGTTTGCAGGATTATGCAAAAACAGATTACAGATTGGGACAAAAATTTACCAGTGGTGGGACCTGGTCATTATCTTTCGGAGTTGATCCAGATCTGGGTTTTTGTTTTGCTTTTGTTTTGTTTTGTTGAAGGATTTTTAGCACTGTGAAATTCTTCAGAGGGCAAAATCTGGCATTATGCTATCTCAGACAACACATACCATACAAATCTGTCTCAGGTTGTTTTATAGTACAGTGTGGGTCCACAACCCCAATTCCAAAAAGGCTGGGACACTAAAATATTAAAACACAATGTAAGGACTTGCATATCTCATAAATCAATATTTTATTCACAAAAGAAAATAAAAAATATCAAATGTTGAAAGTGAGACATGTTGCTATTTCATGAAAAATACTGGCTCATCTTGAATTAGATGACAGCAACACGTTTTAAAAGAAATTAGGACAAGGGCAACAAAAGGCTGGAAAAGTAAGTGGTACTAAAAAGAAACAGCTGGAGGAATATGCTGCAGATCATTTTGTGAACTAGCAACAGGCCAGAAATCAGTATTGGATGCTAGAGATCTTCAGGCCCTCAGGCAGCACTGCATCACAAACCGACATGATTCTGTCATGGAAATCACTGCATGGGCTCAGAAACACTTCCACAGATCATTGTCTGAGAACACAGTTGGCCGTGCCATCCACAAATGCAGGCTAAAGCTCTATTATGCGATGTGAGCGTGATCCAGATCCGCCCCTGTCTTCTCTGGACCAAAACTCATTTAAGATGGACTGAAGCAAAGTAGAAAACTGTTCTGTGGTCAGATAAATCAAAATTTGAAATTCTTTTTGAAAATCAAAGATACTGCATCCTATACACTGAAGAGGAGAGGGCTTGTTATCAGTGCTCAAAAGTGCCTATGGTACGGGCAACTTGCACATCTGGAAAGGCAATATCAGTGCAGGTTTTAGAGGAAGGAAGAACTTGCATATGTCAGCAAGACAATGCTAAACTGCATACTGCAGCTACTACAACAGCATGGCTTTGTATTAGAAGAGTCTGGACCGGCCTCCTGCAGTCCAAACCTTTTATCAACTGAAAACATTTGGTGCATCATGAAACACAAAATACCGCAAAGAAGACCCAAGATTGTTGAGCAAATTGAATCCTATATCAGACAAGAATGGGACAACATTCCTCTCTGAAAGGTCCAGCAGCTGGTCTCCTCAGTTCCCAGATGTTAATGGACTGTTGTTAAAAGAAGGGGGATTGATACATAATGGGAAACATGGCCCTGTCCCAATTCTTTTGACATGTGTTTCTGCCATCACAGTCATACAAATTAACATTAGGGTTTTTTTTTTGCATTAACATGGAAATGTATATGGTACTCTCACATTTCTGTGTTATGCAGGACAGTACACTGTTAGTTATCTATCTGTTATCTATCTTTTCTCAGTGATAAATCTAATTAATTATTTACCCATGGTATCCCTGGATTCTGGAAGTGTGGGTGTGATGCAGGCTGAGAGAGATCTGGAGTCCAGAGGACAAGGAGACAAGTAGCGTTCTCAAATGTGTTTCCAGAGAGTTCCAAGGACTAGGGAGTCACCAAGAAAGCAGGCTGGGGAAGGACGCTGTGGAAGAGACAAGAGAACTGGACGAGGATAGATGCACAGAAGAATACATGAAAACACTAAGTGCCTGTTAACCTGATGCATAGAACAATGAAAGGTGGGATGAGGAACAGGTGTGAGTCCCTCTGGTGTCCTGAGGTAAGCAGTGGGTGACAAAGAGAGCAGGAGAGCCAGGACATAGGAGAGAGAATACCGCACAGTGGAGACCATGACAAAAATAATCACTTATTCTGCTGTTTGTTTTGGATGGGAAGAGGTTTTTTTTGGTGTTCTGCTGAGCTAAATGTTCTGTGAACATAAGCCCACCGCAGCAGAGTGGTGCCCAGCAGGCAGCATAGCAGGTAAAATGAGCCAATGTTGAGATTCGCAGTTTTTGATGTAAGGAAATGAGCTCAGAAGGCTCATCCGGTCTGAAACACAGCCAAGAGGCCAATACAGCTGCCTTGTAATGTATCATCCTTAAGACTTCTATAAACAGACGATATCAGTCAGATGAAAGGCTGAAGATTTACTCATGTTATTTGTGCAATGATAAAAGGGAGCAGTGACTGTGTAACCCACAGAGTGCCACATGATATAAACCTAAACAGATGGTATCATGTCCACTGCAGTCAAATAAAGAAAATAAACGGACTGAATTAGCTAAATAATATCCGTTTTAATAATTCTGATCTTAAACAATCCTTCAGAATGTACCTTGTATTCTCACCAGGGGGGTCACCACAGCAGATTAATCCGCATCTGTAATTTGCAGAGCTTTTACGCCGTATGCAACCCTCCGTGGTGAGGGGAGGATTGTGTTCCCACCTGGAATCCAACCAGGGACCTTTCGCCTGCGAGACAAAAGTGTAAGCCACTACACTACAGGGACACTTCCTTCAGATTATCCGCAAAGCCATACAGTCTAACAAAGACTGTTGATATATATCACCTTTGCAAACCATCAGGTACACTGGGTTAGAATTAGCCTCTTGTGAGAACATTTTTGCATTCTTCTTGTATTCTGTAAGGTCCAGTGAGAAAAAAATTCCAAGTCAGATGCAACAATTCTCACGAGCATCTTTGTTGTAAATCATTTATTTCCCACCATCTGAATTCCATCGTTTAATGAGCTGGCGAGCAGTCCAGAGAGTTCTTCATGAACACAGCTCCTGTCCTTAAAATCAACATAAGCCCATGAGATAGCAAGACTTTTGCTACAATGCAGGCTTTTACTCAGGCTTCAGCCGTTGGGATGATGATTAGTATTTTTTATATCAAAAGCTTAAAGTGTTAAAAGTTTGTATTGTAGGTCTTGGTGTACTGATTAGGTTGACTCTTGTGGTCTGGCCTAGACAACAGTTCTGGATAACTTAGCGCTAAAAATTCAACACTGATTAAAGCTGAATACAGACACATGTCAAAAGCAAAGGAATGAACACAAACACTGTGATTCATGAACCTGTCTGCTGTGGTTGCTTGAACCCACACGGATCCAACCATCAGTCCCGATCTGTGCCTGTCGCAATGAATTGGCATTAAGGTGCTTGGTTAAGTGCAAACACAAAGTAGAGTGAAAATGCTCAAAAGAAAAAAAAACTTTTGCGAATCTAGCAAAAGCATGCTCTCCTACACACAATCAGTCTTAGTTTGAAAAAATGATGGATGCTTTAGCAATGCCAAAGAGGTATTCTTGGCTGTCCAGACTGACTGACAATGTAAAGAATTATTATCTTGGGATTGCGAGGAGATAGAAATATAGACCCAATCCTTGCCTGGCTTGTAAGCTTTCCAAAATGATTTCTTCACATGCCATATATTAGACTTTGGTACTGCATTTTCTCAGTTATAGGCCATGCCCCCCCTAAATCTATACTATAAAGTCAATTGTTAGAAGACATCCAGCAAATATGCATAGTCTATTTTTATTATCAGAGTAATATACAGTTAAGTCCATAAGTTGTGTGTGTGTGTGTGTGTGTGTGTGTGCAGTTTTCCCTCTTAACACCACCCCAGTGGATTTTAAATCAAACAGTCAAAATGTGACTTAAGTGCAGACTTTTAACTTTAATTCAAAGGGTTTGACAAAAGAATTGCATGAACTGTTCAGGAATTACAGCATTTTTATACATGGGCTCTCATTTTCAGAGGCTCAAAAGTAATGGGACAATTGACTAAGGGGCAGTTTCATGCCCAGACGGGGTCTGTTTCCTCATTAGTTCATAACAAAATAGGTTTCTAAAAGATCTGGAATTGATTACAAGTCTTAAACTTGCAAAGAGATGTTGATGCAAGTGAAGGAGTCTGTGATTAGGTTGAACAACCAAAATAAAACTATCAGAGAGATAGCAAAATCTTTAGGAGTAGCCAAAACAACAACCAGGAACATTCTTGGGAAAAAAAGGCATGCACTGACCAGCTCAGCAACACGAAAGAGCCTGGAAGACCACGGAAGACTATTGAAATGGATGACTGTAGAATTCTTTACTTGGTTAAGAAAAACCACTTCACAGCATCTATCCTCCTTTATAACGCTCTCCTGATGATCGGTCTTGTGAAGGAGGAAATTTTCTCTCCTGACAAGTAACTAATAAAAGGAAAACCTTAAACATTTTACAGTGTTGCTTTTAAAACCTATGAATAGCATTTGCTTGTGAAAGCTTTATTTTCTGTGGCAACACGGGGTAAAAAAAAAAACATTTTATATATGCTACATGTAAAAATTTGGTTAAACTAAGAATGCGGGGTAATTTGAAGGCTTTCAGTACACACATGATTAAAATCGTGCATTTTATGACTGAATCAAGAGATTGTCTGCATCTGCTTTACCTCACTTGCCACACAAAATAAATACTATCCCACAGACTGGCCAAACATTTGGCTTTTAACAGTGTTGTTCAACCAGAGAGCTTGTAGGCGCCAAAAACATGAGCTCAGCGTTTTACAAGCCATGTGTGCCTGCAGGAGGACCGCCATGATGCTAGATTAAACTATTAACACTTCTTCAACGGAGATATTGCCTGACATTAATAGGATAAATGTGGCCACAGTGAGGACATCTGTGTTATAAAGGAGTCAAGCTAAATGAACACAGAAAAGAGTAACACACTGAAGTAATGTAAATATGTAATCAGTGATGGATGTTTTATTTGAAAATCAGATGAAAGATGGACAAACCTAAATGCCGTTTCTCACACAAATTCAGTAAAAATAAGCTAATTCACAAAATCTGTTTTCCTATAAAGAGCGCATTAAAGGACAAATAACTTTAAGCAATTTGGATTAGAAGTCTTTCCACTAGTAATATTTTTTATTGTCAACAAACAGATGAAAACAGAGGTCTGGGCAACAGCTAGAACATCTGGGCAATCTAGATTACGGTTGTGCTGATGGACAATGATCTCAGGGATCAGCAACAGTCCACCAATAGCCTTCCAATCGATGTTATTTTTTAGCTTGTTTTCCAGCAATGCACGGAATCAATATTATCACAATCACATTCATAGTTTCATCTCGACATCTCTGCATATAACCGATACTTCAGCCGGGTCTCAGGCCAGTTCGTCAAATAGTCACATCAAAGCAGCGTCATTTTTCATGATCGTGGACCCGAACTGTTACGTTTTTTGCGTCACAGAGCATAAATTTGTACGTAATGTACTTCAACAGGAAATATATTTTGTGTCATAAGAACATTTTTTCCCTGCCAAAGCAGAGAGGCCTCACCAAGAAAACAAAGCTTAACTGTAGTATTTAAGCCTGAACCATGGTCCTTTTTTCTAAATATATGAAAGTAAATTTTAACGAGGCTGAAGGTATCAATATCAGCAATATCACAGATTCCTGATAATTAATCTCATGAAAACATCACAGAACCCCACTGTAGTGTCCTCTAAATGTTAGCAAATAGTGCATGTTTGAGACTATTTAACTGATATTTAATACACATTTTGGGGGTCCAGAGATTGTGAGATTACTTCAGAACACTTCAGTGGTGTAGTATTTATAAAGGCAAACAGGACTAAGACAGATACAGAGCAGCTTACGTTTAACTAAACTGAAAGGTGCCCAGGTCCCGTGGTCTCAAAGCAAACCCAAATCATCACCCCTCCACCAACCTGCTGGACAGTTGGTATGAGGTGTTTGCACTGATATGCTGTGTTTGGTTCTCACCAAATGTGGCGCTCTGCACTAAGGAAAAAGATCTCCACTTTGGTCTTATTTATCCAGGAGTCTTGTGGTTTGTTCAGATGCAACTTTGCACACCTACAGTAAGCCATGCTGCCGTGTTCTTTTTAGAAAAAAGAGGCTTCCTCCTCTCAGCCCTTCCGACATAGCCATACTTGTTCAGTCTTTTTTGTAATTGTGCTGTCATGAAATTTAAAGTTTTCAAGAGGCCTGCTAAGTTTGAGCTGTACCGCTTGGGTTTTTTGCAGTTTCTCTGTGCTTTTGTGTTTGTCTGACCTTTTGTGGCATTGTGTAAACACACACCTGAATGCTCCAGACCAGCAAACTGCCAGAACGGCTTGTTCTGGCACCCTGGTGCAAACCTGGTTGGGGTTTCGCTTTGGGAGCTTCCTGCCTGGGCGTGGGGCGGTAGCAGGTGGCAATTGGTGGCCACACCTCGTCACTTCTCACATAAAGGACCAGCTCAGAATTCACCTGTCACCAGCCCGTTCAGCTAGTCCCAGTGGTTGCCTAATAATGCTCAGCCTTCTCTTTGTGAGCTTCATTGTACTCACTTCGCCTCTCATCCTCCTGCTCGGGTACCGAATCCTGTGTGCCTCTCGCCGCTGCCCCTCCCGAAGTCAGAACCTGCTTGCCCACTCCCCTCTGTAGGCCCTGTAGAGACTCTTAGTTATAACTGATAAAATATTCCTGTGTGTTTGTGCACGTTGCCTTCTCAATTGAAGACAGAACCTTGCTTTGTGAGTGTCTGCGCTTGAGTCCTTTTGCCTGAATCACAACGCATGAATGTTGATTAACTGATCATCAGTCAAGTGCGTTTGATTGGCAGCATCCGGCTGTAGCTTACCCTCTGGATTCCTATATAAGCACTAAGGATGTAGTCTTTCACACGACTGTACACTTTTGATAAAGCATGGCTTTTCCTCCACGTCATTCCCTGCTCTCCTTCTCCACATGTATACAGCGACAGTCCGACAAAGTCAAATAAAGAAACACTTTAAGCTAATATAGCTTATTTAAGAATATCTATTGCTGATTCTTGACCTCAGCACACCAAAAGGCACATGGAATGGATCTGTGCTGTCCTTTAACCTCTCACATCCTGCCTCTTGCTTAATATTTTGCACGTCGGCCTGAATAAGAGCTCAAATCTTGGCAATCACATCCTGGGTACTTTTTAGCATACCACATCAACAGGAAGACACAGGGCTTATAATTAGACAGATCTAACCAAGTTTGCAGAGGTTATAATATGCAGTAATATGCCGAGCAGGCATGTGATTTCTCTGCTTATGATCGCTGTAGGAAAAGCCAAGGAGCGAGGCATGCCTGATGACTGGTCCTTTATCAGCACTGACACTGCAAATTATTGCAGAACTTGTACCTTTCCAAATATTTGGAGGAGCTCACGGCAGAGGAATGCTCAGAATTTCCCCTCTAAAGCTTTGGCTTTTCTCCTTAAGCGTAGTTTGAAGGTAAAACCACAGTGAATCGATTGCAAATGGGTTGTCTAGCCACAGGGAAACCACTTGAATAGTTCCGAAAGCACACAGCTTCACTCATGTGGCACTCAGGCTTAAGTGTTCCAACTTAGCTGAGGTTTGAGGCAATTAGGACAGCGAGGTAGCTCAAGTAACACAGAAGAAATGCTGATTTCTTTTTACGTCCAAAAAAGGAAGATTGCCCGCAAAACTCAATCACTACGGACATTTCTCTCTTTCATGGTGAGGAAAGCTACTGAAGAGGGCTGAAGTCATGATGTTGCATCTGTTCCTGAGGTTTACTTTCCATATCCTAAGAGAAGAAATTGCCAAGAATTAAACCATGAACTGCGGGCAAAGAAACAAAAAAAAAGCAGCTCTCATGAAATAAATGTGGACCAACTTGGTTTGCTCAGTTTCTATAAAACTCAATTTCTAAGGCTTTCTTCTGAGGCCATCTGCTATCTTAAAACCTCTACAGTGTTCAGTTTTCTTTGTCCTGGTCTGTTTATAGTCAGGCAAAACCCCAACTCACTCTTGGACATTAAATCTGAAAATGCCTTAGTCATATGGAAAATGGCTGCATTTTCAGTTATTAGAATGGTTAAAAAAGTCAGTGGGAATTCTTGATGAGGTTCGGGAACTTCCAGTTTCACTTTGGTTGTCTAATACAAAAGCAGAACATTATAGGGGTTTCACCATTCTTCCCTTCATGCAAGAAAAGCACATGCCCAAAGGTCAAGGTTTTTAAGGTAAAGGAAAGGTTTCAGTCTTGGGAGATGCATGAGATGTCTCTTTAATGACTTTTAAGAAATCAGTTGCCTTCATATCCAGCATGCAGCAACATTAGCATCAGTCTGGAGTCTTTTCAAAGTACATTTCCAGTATTCACTCTCTGAACCTTCTGAGGCTGTGTCACTAAGGGAATGTGCAAGAACTAATCCCACTATCTCATACCGTCCATCCATCCACTCATCTGGGTCCTGGTCACGGCAGTCGAAGCAGAGTTCCCAGACTTCTCTCTCCCCAGCCAGCAGCTCTTCTGGAGGGGCACAGTGGTGTTCCAGAGCCAGCCGAGAGATTTAATCTCTCCAACATGTTCTGGGTCTTCCCTGGGGCCTGCCCCAAACACCTCACCAAAGAGGTGTCGAGGAGGGATCCCAGTCAGATGCCCGAACAACCTCAACTGGCTCCTTTTGCTCCAGTATGGAGAAGTCAATATCTTCTTTGTTTATTCTATACAAAACCTTTAAAACAGACCCGGAGGAAGAAGGAGAACAGACTGCGCAGGGCCTGTGGCCTTGGCTGATGACGGGGTCGCGGGCCCTGCGCAGGGATGATACGGGTGGACGGGATACTAGTTGGTGGCGGTAATGCGCTCTGTTTGCCAACCGCCAATAAAATTTACAAGAAGAAAAATAATATGTCTTGAGGAGGGGAGTGGCTTGTTGGGACACCTTTAAGTTTAAGTTTAGGTTCCCTTGATGTCAGTGTGTGTGCTGTGTGTATCATGAAGACGTGCCTGTATGCTGTGAACGTCTTTGCCTCCTGTTGGAGTTATAATAAAGGAGTTAACGCTGAAAAAAAAAAAAAAAACAGACCCAAGGAACCAGTTTCCAGTCTCCATAAAAACTTTGAAAGGAGATCAATGTCCTGTCAGAATCTTTATTTATGAAGGTGCAGATTTTAGTTGTAACAATTCAGGTAACTGCCAATTAAAATGGCTCAAGACTCAAGTAGTGGAAGTGCTCTGAATTTGTCCAACTGTGAGAAAACCCGAGCTGACTCATGGCCAACACACTGGATGGGTTACAACTCTCAGATGACCCGAAAGCACTATGGGATTCCCCAAGAGGAGCTGGACATCTTTAGAAATAGTTTTTTTTAGTTTTACCAGATGTGACACTGACCAGTCATCAGGCATGTCTCGCTGCTCAGCTTCTACTGTAACAATGATGTGCACAGAAACCACATGTCTATGCTTCATTTTATGATCTCTGCAACCTTGATTAAATTACAGTACAAGCCCTGTGTCTCGTTATGGATGTGACATAATAGAAAGAACTCAGGACAAGGATCTGAGCTCTGATTTAAACCGGCGTGTAAACTGCAGACAAAGAGAGAGCATTACCTATAACAACTTTCACTGTCCGATCATAAGATAAACATCAAAGCGTAATAAAAAAAAAATCAAGCATAAAGAAGTAAAAATAAATATTAAAAAGTGTATTGTTTCCTTTTTGTTTTTTTGTTTTTTTTTTTAATGAACTGATCAACCATCTGCTCCATGCTCCTCCACAGGAAGTGCATTATGTTGTTAGAAAAACCACTTCACACATTTCACACGGTCTCTGTTTCTCTGGAATATTTTAGAATCAGCCCACCTCTATGGCAGGCGACGCTTTGTTTTTTATATACGCACACAGGTCACTTTATTAGGTACACCTGTTCAACTACTCTTTAACGCGAATACCTAATTAGTCAACCACATGGCAGCAACTAAATGAATTTAGGCACGTAGAGGTGGTCAAGACCACCTGCTGAAGTGCAAACCGAGCATCAGAATGGAGAAGAAAGGTGATTTAAATGGCTTTGAACGTGGCACGGTTGTTGGTGCCAGACGGGCTGGTCTGATTATATCAGAAACTGCTGAGCTACTGGGATTTTCCTGCACAACCGTCTCCGGGGTTTACAGGAAATGGCCCAAAAAAAGAGGAAACACAACTCAGTGAGTGGTGGTTCTCTGGGCAGAAATGCATTGTTGCTGCGAGCAGCCGGAGGAGAATGGTCAGACTTGTTACAACCAAGGTATGCAGAAGAACGTCTCTGAAGGTACAGCACATCAAACGTTGAAGCAGATGAGCTACAGCAGCAGAAGACCACACAGGGTGCCATCCAGTCAGCTAATAACAGGAAACTGAGGCTTCAATTCACATAGACTCAAAAAAATTGGAGAGCAGAAAACTGGAAAATTGGTTGCTAGGTTTGTTGAGTCTTGATTTCGGATGGCAGGTTCAGAATTAGGCATAAACAACTTGAAAGCATGGATCCATCCTGCCTGGTAGTGGTGTAATGGTGTAGGGGATATTTTCTTGGCACACTGTAGGCCCCACACTGTAGTGCCAACTGAGCATCACTTATAACACCAAAGCCTATCTGAGTATTGCCGCTGACCATGTCCATCCTTTACCTTCTGATGGCTGCTTC
>VUQH01045070.1:21241-31703 GCA_015106775.1 Etroplus canarensis | reverse complement strand
CCCTGGGAGTGACCAGGATGGACAGGATTAGAAATGAGTACATCAGAGGGACAGCTCATGTTGAGAAGTTTGGAGACAAAGTCAGAGAGGCAAGGCTGAGATGGTTTGGACATGTTCAGAGGAGATATTGGACAAAGGATGTTGAAGATGGAGCTGCCAGGCAGGAGGAGAAGAGGAAGACCACAGAGAAGATTGATGGATGTAGTGAAGGAGGACATGCAGAGGGTTAGTGTGAGGGAAGAGGATGCAAGGGATAGGATGAGATGGAGGCAGATGATCCACTGTGGCGACCCCTAACGGGAACAGCCGAAAGAAGAAGAAGAAGAAGAGTTATTTAGTCAGCAGAGCTGAAATCGCAGCACTCCGTGATCCCAGTCTGTAACTTTACGTGGTCTGCCACTTCTTGACTGAGTTACCTTGATTCTTTAACACTTCCACTTTGCAATAATATCACATAGAGTTGGTCAAGGAGGGAAGAAGTGCCACCAACTGGCTTGTTGCAATGGTGGCATCCAATTACAGCACCACACTTGAATTCAGTGAGATCTTATGTTTCTGAACGCAGACTGCATGGCTAGGTGATTGACTTTATACACATATGGCAATGGGACTGAATGGGGGAAAAAGTCAATTATTAAAAGGAATGGCCCAATAATTATATGTATATAGTGTTGTCGGCACAAGTCATCTCTGTATTAAAACTGCTCATTATATTGAGACAGTTGGATGTACTACAATGGCACAAAGCTTTGTGATTTGTGCTAATTAGCAAATTACCATGCTAGCATACTAAACTAAAGTGATGGACACAGCCAGCATATTATCTGCTTATCTTATCTGCCTAAATAATTTCCCCCCAGAGATTAATAAAGTATTCTGATTCTGATTGATTCTGATTCTGACAGCATGGTAGCATTTTCATTGTATCTTGCCATGATAGCATTAGCATGTAGGTCAAGGCACAGCTATGCTTCAAGGCTCACAGGTATAGAGGCTTGTTCTTGTTATATAGGCTATATTTCTTTTCTACCCACTTGACACTGTTGTAACATTGTAGCTTCAAGTTGCAGTTGAAAGTGCACAATTAACTAGTTAGCAAGTGTACAGAAAAATCAAAACAGAGAACATAAAAAGAAAAGAAAAAGTAAGATAATAGCTATTGTTGTAGATGTCTACTTTTTAAATGACAATGATACAGAATGTGCACTTCTGAATTATATGCATGAAATGGGCCCAATGACACCGAGGGAAAGAAATCCAATTACACTGTGTCTTACAATAAACAGCTCAACAGTAATATTGCCATATCGTTTCCCACTAGAGAATTGAAATATTCAGTCAGGCAACACTCATCCTCTACCCACAAATAAAGAGGGATGAACATGTGTGAATATCACACTGTTTGAGGCAATACTGCTAAGTATGTCTCAAATTAATCCATAACTATTTACAATCGTTACATTTTACAAGGCATGCCTTACATTGTTTAGCACTCCAAAAAATTAACTACATGCCATAACTGTCTGATAATTTCCTGCACTTCATCTTGAACCAGTTCAATACAATAGACTACTTTGTAAAACAATAATGTATGTATGAAAAGAACACCAAAATTTGAAAAAAAGCAAGCCTTTTTTAGCCCAGATACATGAGCATACGTTGGCTGAGGCATGCTTAGCAGTGCGTCATGATAAACACACACACTCGAGCATTGCCAGTCATGGTAGTACTTCTGTTTTTGTCGCCCACAAACAATGAAGGACACCATCACGAGCGCAGGTTGTTTCCACAGATACATTCCACACAACAAAGGCGCTCTCTGCAGTCGGCGAACATTCTTCCACTGGGGTGCCACAGCCGCACTGTGCTGCTGCTGCTAACTGCTGCCGCTGCTACTGCTGACCTGACATTCTAGCAGGGGGCCTGGGGCTGGGTGTGCATGCGTAAGAGAGTGTGTGAGCTTCTGCCCAGACTGTCGTCCTGAATGGAAACCATTTTCTGACCTCTTCAACTGACTCTGAAATGGATGAGAATGCGAGAGAACCAGAAATGTGCGAGACAGAGGAAGGGTAGCTAGGGGAGGGAGAATGATGCTGAAGTTGCAGTTTGTTTGCTGGCTTTGCCTGTTGTTGTTTTGGATTTAATGAACGTAGCCCTCCAGCACTGACAGATAAATGACCCGTGTTTGGTACACAAACAGAATTAGATAGAGGGTGAATTTATTTAGGGAAGCTCCCCTCCCAACTGTATGCTCGCTCTTTAAGTCAATCCCACAACAGCTGCGCTCATTTTATTTGACCCGAGAAAGCCAGCATACAATACCTCTGCTGCCATTTCATAGTCTGAAATCAGAATTAGTCAGAGATGGAGAGAAAAACAATGAGGCGAAGAGCAAAGAGCAGGCACACACTGATATGTCAAAAGGTCAGATCTCACTGGACAGGTGCAGCTTTCAACAGTTGATGAGTCACCACATGACTGTCCTTGACTGCAGCTTGACACTTTGGATGTTTACCATCACTTTAAGCCCTGTTAAAACAATATCTAACTTCACCATTGTTATTCATGTTGCTGTCAGTAGTTTATGAAATTAAATAGTGATGGTTATGTGATGTGTTAATTGCCACTGCATTTGCCTTTTTTTAAGAGTCTCTTCAGCTTTTACAGAGACCCTTCACACCATATAGAAACGTATTGAAATTGAAACAGGAACATTTTTTTAGATGATAAATACTAAAGGGCTACATTACTGCTTCATGCATATTGATGTGCCTCAAAGTCTTATAAAACTGTAATTATCACGCTTAAAAACTGCACTTCCATAACTGCACTTCAGTTAATTAAATGAAATTAATTGAAAGCTAATTTCAGTTATTAGCTGGTAAATAAAGCAACATTCACTACCATAATTTACACTCTGTTAGAGGCTTTGGTTTGCAGTATAAAATGTCAAATGTAGAAGTGTGTTTATCAAAGATCTATTTCCTTTTTACTGTCTGATAACAGCAACAACAAAGGCAATCAGAGAAGCCTCATAGCTGTGAAAGTGAGAAGGTGCCTCAGTCATAGTTTGTTAAATAAGTCCACAGTTTCCACCACTTCTAATTTGAAATTTACAAATAGTATTTACTAATGTGATTTCAGTGAAGTAGTTAAGAAAATGCCCATGTTTTTACAGAGAAATGGGATTTAAAATAATCTTTTTTAAAAAGATTGGTTGATAATAACGAAACATTTATCCTAGAAACAGAAAACTGTGCTAAAGACAGACACAATAAGATATGTGAGCATGTTCAAAGATCCATCTGCCAACTTTGCAAGGATTTAACTTTTTTATTATTTTCAAGAGTTGTTTTTTTATTTTTGAAGGAACTAATCTGGCACCATATACCACACACACATACAAATCTCATTTCCAGTGAAAAACTTGGTATATTTTCTAAAATACAATAAAAACAAATATCAGTGATACATTAATTCACATATTCACTTTATTTAACTAACAAAAGTACAAATAAAATATTTTTCAATAGTTCTGCTGACCAGCTTAATTGCATTTTGTAATTACATGCAAAATTAGAATTTGATGGCTGCAACACATTAGTCTGGAAGTAACTGAATGCAGGTGAGATATCATGATTGGGTATAAAAGTAGCATCTGTCAAAGCCTCAGTCTTTGCAAACAAGGATGGGTCATAGCTCACTCCTTTGTGTCCCAGTTTTGTTATAGAATTGTTAGTCAGTTTAAAAGGAACATTTCTCAATGCAGGACTGTAGGGAATTTAGTTCTTTCAATATCTACAGTGCAAAACATTGTGAAAGAATTCAGAGAATTCAAAGACATCTCAGTGGGTAAAGGTGCAAGGTCAGAACCTACTTATGAATGCACACGATCTCAGGTGAAACTGCCAAAGAAACCATTATGCTACTACGACAAATATAGCCACCTGGGCTCAGAAGTGCTTTGGAAAACCATTGTCCCTTAACACAGTCCATCACTGCATCCAGAAATGTAACTTGAAACTGCATTATACAGGGAGGACACCATACATCAAGTCTATGCATAAACACTGTTGAGTTTGCTGGGGCTCAGTTCATCTCAGATGGGCTGAAAGACTGTGGAACCATGTGTCGTAGTCAGATGAGTCCACATTTCAGCTCATTTTCGAAAGTTCTCTGTGCCAAAGATGAAAAAGACCATTCAGATTGTTATCAGCATCTGTGACGGTATGGGGTGCTCAGTGCCCATGACATGGGTGAGTTGCATGTATGTGAAGGTACCGTCAATTCTTAGATGTACTTTAGGAGATGTATAACAGCATCAAGATGACACCTCTTCCCGGGACACCCATGCTTATTTCAGCAGGACAGTGCCATAGAACATTCTGCACAGGCTGCAATAGCAAGGCTTCATAGCCACAGAGTACTTTAGCTTGACTGGCCTGCAAACATCCAGATCTACAGTATCTCCTATTGAAAATGTATGGCTCATCATGAAGAGCAGAATCAGACAATGGACCACAGACTATTGAGCTGTGTTTTATGAATGAATAAGATTTTCAGTTGCAAAACTACAACCATTAGTATCCTCAGCTCCAAAACTATTAAAAAGTGTTATTAAAAGGAAAGCTGATGTAACAAAATGGTAAATAAGCCATTTGTGTAAATGTACAAAATACAATTAATTTGGTCAGTAAAAGCTGAAAGTGTTTTCTTTGTGCTTTTGTCAGTTAAATAAATGTTTATATCTCTTAATATATCAGGGATTTTTGTTTTATTGCATTTTGGAAAATATCTCGGCTTTTCTGGATGTGGCTTATACAAAACAGTTCCTGTTTTTCTCCAGTGAGTTCGGTTATGACAGATCTTCCAGAAGGTCTCCAGCCTGGCATTTCTGATGTGTCCATCCAGGTGGTTTCCCCAACTCCCCAGAGCAGTGTGGCCCAGTCTCCCATCACTCAGATAACCCCAGAGGCCAGTGACTGGCTGACACCCAACCTAAGCAACAAGGAAGAAGTAGCTTCCACACTAATGACTCATTTCCTGGCTGTATCCAAGCCTGATGATAAACCCATGAATGCAGAGTATCCATCTTTACTGGGAACTCACAACCTGAGCTACACCGGTGGTACTTCTAACTGAAGCCATTAGCTTTGTGTAAAAGGTTTTTCTGTTGTTTAAAGACTATTAAACTCTGGTAAGTTGATGTCAAACTGGCCAAAGTGATCAGTCAAACAAGCCCTTTAAAATTGCCTGTAACCAATTGGATATGGCTGGGCCAGGATTTATGGTCTGAGATCCATGTCTAATTAGTTTATTGCTTTTATTGCCTTTTTGATGGATCACTTCCCTTCACAGGTCTCACCCAGCCAATGAACACCATATAGAATGGTTCACATATTATAGTGTCATGAGGGAAACTGCTTGTAACAGGCTTAATATTTTCTCTCTCACCACCTCTAGCTGACAGCTCACTGGAAGATAACCATATTTCCTTGATCTGTCTTTTCCTTTTTCCTTAGCAATACATATCTCTCCACAAAAAAGGTCATAGTATTTCCATTCAAGCCAGAAATTGAGGCCAGAGTCAAAGGTGGCTTGGCATACGAGCAGCACTTTCTATCCTGTTTATCAAAAAAGGAAATTACACCATCAGGGAAGCAGAGAATAAGAATTGAAAAACATCACTTAGATCACTGGTGGATGATTGACAACTGACAGAACAGCAAAAAGGTCTACTGTTCTCCTTAGATCTTACTAATTTAAAAATGTTTCAGTAATGCTGAACATTTTTTAACATTGGTGCATAGATATGCTGAAAAAGCTGCACAGATGAGAAAAAAGGAAGCCTGCAATCATTTCCATCATACTGACGTGGGATGGATTGTGGCTTGGATACAAACCATCCCACAATGTCTGTTTAACGGTTTGTGGCTTGGTTAGTCATTACCCGCATGACACAAGATAACATCATTAAAATGGAAATTAATAAAAGGATTTCACAAGTTTATGAGGATGTCCTTTCCTAAAATTATGTGGATGTATAATTTGTATAATTTCTTTAAACAGTATTTCATTTTTGTTTAATCTTTCATGTGAGTTCAAATGTTTTTTTTTCCAAATATGGTTTTGGTCTTTTGTATGATGTGCCTAATAGTTGGACATTTTGCATCATCCCTTTACTGCCTGGCACCTTTAGCTGTCTGTTTTCTTGCTGTTGGCATTCAAAAAGTTTCTTAAATGCCATGAATCAACCATGAAAATGATGAAATTTGGGTCACAAAAATTAAGACTGCAAGCCTCTCAACTGAAAACAGTTCTCCTTCATGACTCACTAAAGGCTATCCAGGTTATAGCCATCTTCTCTTGAATGTGCGTCAATTAAACTGAGAGAATAAAGTGCACTCCTGGCTATTTCCATCTCTCCACAAACCCAGTCTACCTGAAAGCATACTGCTGGTTTCTAATCTATCTTGTTCCTCTCGTGACCGACGGCTTTCTTGACCAACTGAAGCATACTGCCTCACAGTGAGGCATGACAAGGGTCATGTATCTTCCTTTGCAGGTATGCGGATGCCTGGAAGACAGCTGCCACTGGGTGAAGCGATAAAACAGCCCATTTAATTCTGGGGACATCTGATAGTGGAGCCAGCTCCACAGAGTCTGGCAGAACTGTGCTTGACTGAAACTTGATCACACAACAGCAGAAAGTAGTGTAGGCACTGAACTGTCAGAGTATAGACAGATAACTGGGTTGGGTTGTGATTCTAGGATGAAGTGTAGATTGAAACACTGTTTACAAATAAAGACCTTGAATTTAGAGAGTAAACGATTTCATGTTTGTGTGGGCTAGGAATACCCTTAATATACGCTAAGTTATAGTTAACAGTAGCCTATGTCTATGTACTTGAACCACTGACCTGAACAGCCCAGTCTGATGGGAGTTTATGAAATAGTCACAACCTTTAATGTATTGATTTTTACTCCCCAACACAAATTTCCCAACATTATGTTCACATTCCTCAACATGACTTTTCATCAGTCCACTCTCATACATACTGATCCATATCCATGTATGCTAAATTAATATTTTCCTATTTTACAAGACAAAAAAGTCTACTTAGGAAGATGGAGGTTTGGTGGTGGAGCAACTCACTTCATCACTCATGCCAGAGATCCAAGTTTGAGTCATTCATGCACAGATTTTCACACATCGTTTGTATTTTTTTTTTTTTTTTAACATCTCGTCCCGTCTTCTACCACTTTTCCGGGGGTCCGGGTCGCGGAGGCAGCAGTTCGAGCAGAGAAGCCCAGACTTTCCGCTCCCCAGACACCTCCTATAGCTCTTCAGGGGGGACACCAAGGCGTTCCCAGGCCAGCCGGGAGACATAGTCTCTCCAGTGTGTCCTGGGTCTTCCCCGGGGTCTCCTCCCAGAAGGACGTGCCCTGGACACCTCTAAGAAGAGGCGTCTGGGGGCATCCTGATCAGATGCCCGAACCACCTCAACTGGCTCCTTTCGATGTGGAGGAGCAACGGCTCTACTCTGAGCCGCTCCCGAATGACTGAGTTCACCCTGCGGAGAAAGCTCATTTCAGCCGCTTGTATTCGCGATCTCATTCTTTCGGTCATTACCCAAAGTTCATGACCATAGGTGAGGGTAGGAACGTAGATAGACCAGTAAATTGAAAGCTTTGCCTTACAGCTCAGCTCCCTTTTCACTACGACAGATCGGTACAATGTCCGCATCACTGCAGACGCTGACCCAATCCATCTGTCAATCTCCCACTCCATCCTCCCCTCACTCGTGAATAGGACCCCAAGATACTTGAACTCCTCCACTTGGGGCAGAACCTCGTCTCCACCACAGAGAGGGCAAACCACCCTTTTCCGGCAGAGTACCAGGGACTCAGACTTGGAGGTGCTGATCTTCATCCCGACGGCTGCACACTCAGTAACAAACCGTCCCAGCAAGGCCTGTAGATCACTGCTTGATGAAGCCATCAGAACCACGTCATCTGCAAACGGCAGCCACCAACCTTGACGTCCTCTGTTCCCTGGCTGCACCTAGAGATCCTGTCCATAAAAATTATAAACAGGATTGGTGGCAAAGGGCAGCCCTGACGGAGTGCAACTCTTACTCTTACTTGTTTGCTGAATGCCTGATTAGTTAAACTGAGAACCTACCTGTTTCACCTTATTCACATACGTACGTCTGCTAAAACAGCAGAAAACTATCTTTTAAATTTATGGGAAAGCACTGGCAAAATAAGCGGGGGTGGCGGTGTAATGGTTAAGGTGCCGGGCTCATGATTGGGAGGTCATGAGTTTGAATCCCAGTCAGATCCCCACTGTGCCAAGACCCCTAGGCAAGGTCCCAACCACAAGTGTGCCTCCGTCCACCCAGCAGTAAAAATGGGTACCAGTAAAATACTGGGAAAGTAACCTGTGATGGGCTAGCGTCCCATCAAGGAGGAGTCTAACTCCTAAGTCGCTTCACGCTACAGAAACCAGGGATAAGCTCCAGCCTCATGACCCTTGTAGGCTCGGGTGTAAAAGCCCAATGGACTTTACCTTTTGCTGGCAAAATAATGACTGCTGAATTCAGAAAAGGGAAGAGTAAATTACTTTCTTCTGATTTGAAAAACTAGCTGGATATTATCACCAATGCTCTTTTTTGGTTTCTTGCACAAAGCTGGTTGGGAAGATCATTACACACTCTTATCTGTGAAACAAATAAGAAACTGGAGCCCGGAACATTTTTACATACCACAAATTGTACCTTATCCAAACAGAGTTACATCTGGTTTCAAAATATAGAAAGCTAAATTCAAGGACTAAAAATGGTAGTATACGTAGTATTCTTTTATATACAGCATGACGTATGCTAGAAAGAGAGAGGGAAAGCCTATCTGACTCTAGGGAAATATACACAATGTTCATGCAAAAGCCAAAGTGTTTAATAAGAAGTTGTAGTTTTACATTGGCATATTTGTCCCTGCATGGGGTGAAGGAAAAGCTTTACACTTTAGAGATGCTAAAGGGTGGATATTGTCATCATTGAAAAGAGTGAGGCTTAAGCTAAGCTGATAAGACTGCAGCTTCAGAACTGCTTTAGAGACAGTGGCGTCTCTTTTCATCTACCTCACTGCAAGAAAGCAAATATCTCTATTTGAAGAAATACTGACTTGGAGAGGTTGTGCATGTGAAGCATCATGTTATTATGAGCAGAAATAATAGTGACACTCCAAGTGACAGATAGATAGACAAATACTGGCATAGCATGGCAACTTTCTCCTGTAACTTCAAAATGCAACCCAGTGTTTTACAACTACATCTTCTGTAACGATAACTTGAAAAAACACAAGTGAGACAAGATTTAAAGGCAAGAGATACAGACAGGAGACAGAATTGAGAAAACGAGAAGACAAGGGGGTGCATTCCTGAGCTATGTAGTGCCTCAGCTTGAGTCTGACACAGTTCGTCTTGAGCCAAAATTTCCTCAGTATGTGGGTCAGAAAGGTGCCCCTGTTCTCCCCCTCTCCAGCATTTCCCAATTTTCCCCGTGGTGTCCATCCAGCTCCAGATTGTCCAACTCGCTTCAGCTTCATCAGGTGTGTGCTAATGCCAGGAGCAAACAGAACAGGGAGGGCTCAAATTGAACAGCCTGTTTCCTTTAACTTTCGAACCAGGCCTTACCAGAAGAGCGGTGGAGCACAGCCAAAGAAGAAACCCACTTACACCATAGACTGTATGCTAACCACAATCTAGTTTCCTCCCTTAAGAAATTTGTATGAGATGATGCATAAATCTATCACACAGGGAACAAACATTACTTTGGGTCTGGTTTTGAGTCATTACAGAAAGCTGTAGCTATTGCCTTCAATAATTCACATCCCTCCATTCTCAAACTGTCTTGCCTTTTTTCTTTGTGAATTTCTATCTTCATTTCTATCAAATCAATTTCAGTCTCATTTTTTCTATACTTGACAGCCTCTTGAGATCAAACGTACTGTAAAACCTCCACTCAGAAATAGGCATTCAGCTCCCAAAAGACACTTTCTACTGACACGCTTCCCTTTAGCTCAATCGTGTGCTTAGTATTTCATGGATTATATGACAATTGAGTGCCAGCTGAAAGCAAAAAGGGTAGTATGTGTTCTTGGAATAGAGTCCAAAGTAGGACTAATCAGAGCTAGAAAGATGAGCGGTTTGTAAGAGCACCACAGGTGGTCTCAGACTCTTGGGGACCAGGTCCCAGATTAAATCTGCAGAAACAAAAGGACTCTGGTTAACGACCAGTTTACAAAGAATGCTCTGCCTGTTTTCTTCTCCCTTTTTCTTATTCAGTGTAAAAGGAATGCACCAACGGATGGGATGATGTCACCCCAGTCTGCAGTCTCTTATTTTACACCCGGGAGCCTTGTTGTTGAAAAGCTGAAATGCAGCAACTAAACCTGGAAA
>VUQH01045070.1:1900-19439 GCA_015106775.1 Etroplus canarensis | reverse complement strand
AACATTTATGAACAAAATAGAATAACTTACTTGGTAAATTGATCAATAATTACCAATATAGTTAGTCTTGATGAACCCTAGTAACTTGTCAGTCACATTTATTTTTGGTTTTTGAAACTGTTCATCACACCTCAAAATTTTTGGCACTTCTTTTTCTTTGAGTTTGACAAACAACATATTACCACCTCACAAAACTGTACACTACTGTACACCTGTGACAAAAAAAACGTCCTTGTCATTTGTAGTGAAGAGCTTAAACTAAATGAAAATGTTTGGGGAAAATGTTATGTCACCTAAAGCACACACCTCACACTTGGATAGTTTAGTATTACACAGTAGCAACAAACAGCATACTGTACACTCAAAAATAGTGAGTCAAGTATGGTTTTTCCTACATATAAGAAATGCAGGTGCCTGCCAAAGAGGTTCTGGCCCAAAGGAAAATCGTTGGACTGTCATAAAAATATTTTCAATTATCTTTCATAATATGGGTTGTAATTTACTCAAACTTAAGATACACTTTTGTTTATCAAATGTCCTAAAATGAGAGGAAAATGCATAGATTTCTGC
The DNA here is from genome assembly GCA_015106775.1 of Etroplus canarensis. Taxonomy (NCBI): domain Eukaryota; kingdom Metazoa; phylum Chordata; class Actinopteri; order Cichliformes; family Cichlidae; genus Etroplus; species Etroplus canarensis. The sequence goes on along the minus strand of VUQH01045070.1, from coordinate 18,869 downwards.
TAAGAAAAGGCAGCACATAAGCTTTGGCTTAACCTTATGTGGCTCAATCATAGTTGAGTGCACAGTCGCCCCTAAAAGGCATATTTTGAGTCAGGAAAAAACAGCTATACACAGTTATTCTATGTGATAAGGAAGAAACATAAGTTACACGTAAAAGTGAAACAGCTTAAATTAAACCTATGGTATGGAGACTTCTAGGTTTTTCACTCAATGGTGGAAGACAACAATTAAACAATATACAGTAGTTTTTTCCACAGAAAAACTGCATTTCATATACAGGGCATGGTTTGCCTTCCACAGGTCGCTGTGTGCTGAAAAATCTCTAGTGAAAATAACTGTACAAGATTTTTCTTTTTTTGACAATTTAATTGTTCACATCTTTCCATCTTGACACACTAATGATGATGTTCATTGTATTTTCCTTGAGTTTAAAGGAGGAAAAACATGCAAAACGGTCACCATTTATAACTTGTGGAGGCTTCACTGAATGAAAGATTTTAGTTTTTAACTTTTCTGGGTGAGTATGCGTAATAAGGCAGATATTCATAATCTCATTCTTTAAAAAAAAAAAAAAAGCTTTAGGTAGACTTTAGTGCTGGTTCTTGTCATTTGCGTGCGAGTGTATGTTAATTTATGTGTGTTAGGCCTTTGAGTGCAGAGTACCGGTAATGATAAGACACCAGTACAGCTGGTAAGCTAAATGAGGACTCCTTTCAAGCCAAGCCAAGAGTGAAGAGAACACACTACAGGGATATGAAACATAGCACACCCCCTCTTCTTTCTCTCTACCCCCACACTACACAGCCAAGACTTACCTCAGTCCCAATCTTCCCTGCTGTAATTGCATGACATCTCCTCCCTGCTTTACATCACTCTATCTCACTGCCCTCTGCAATCTCTGCACAGGATCCATGACTGGATGTCGAGCTACAGTAATTAGAGCAGGCTCATATAGACAGAGGACACAGCGTCCCCTCATACTCATGTTCTCTCCACCTGGGCAGATATTTTTAGCCCACCTTGAATGAGAAAGAACAAGCATCAACAAGGCAGCATGGCAGGGTGCCTGAGAGCATGTAGCTCAATCACAGAGCTACAGATCCAGGGCCAGAAAAGGAGGAAACTGGCTTATTCTTCTATTGATTCTATTCATGTCTTGATCCCCTCAAATGGTGGACTAGAGGAAAGGAGAACTAGTCTGATTGCCTTGTTGAGCTTACTTCCTCTTAATATCTGTACTTTTTTCAAAATCCAGAGCACCAATAACTAAACTAACCAATGTGTCATTCACCGTGGATGATGCACAGTAACACTGCATGCCATAGGAGCAGAAATATAAACACTCCTCTCCCTCTGTTTATATGCGGGTGCATGCACACATGTCCCCCAAGGCCGCAAACTCTTATGACTTTCACTATGCTTGTTTCCGACCTCGTTTGCATATCAAGCTCCCAGTGCGTTTGAGTAAGACATCAACATTTTTTTCCCAAGATGCATATCTCCTTTCCAGCCTGCGGGCACACACAGAGTTTTCAGTGTCGACCCCGGCCACCCTGCCACACTACATTTCTGAGCAGCTTATCTTCAAACACGGCAAATTCTCACCTCAAGAAGCACGCAGGCAATCTCCTTCATAATAAATCAGGAGTTAGTTTCCACATTTAATACCCTACACTCAGTCCACACACAATGAATTCTGTTTTCCATCATCTTCCAAGCTGTTTTTGTAATGTGTATACAATCAGTTTAACACACATCCCATCATCTAAACACAACCCAAATAGACACCCTACAGGCTCTTCAGATTCACCTCTGAGAGGGCTTTGCTCTAACTTGTTGACCTTCTTTAGACAACACACTGGTATGCCAGTTCAGGCCCTTCCCACAGTCAGTCAACATGTCGTATATTATCGAGGTAATTACCTTTGCAGAATAGATGCCTTTTTTAATGTGTGCCCATTACTTCTGTTGGTCCACCCAACAACAACTGCTGTGTGTTCTGTCCCAACCATGCCATATTTTCCAGATCATGGCCATGAATTCTATTAAGAAGCACACAATCTCACATTTAGCAGCCAGGAAGCAAAGACAGGGACAGCAGAGGAAGGTCAGCTGAGATAGCCAGCACATCAGTCTGTGAGCAATGTTGCAGTTGTGACACAAATGGCCATCTGCATTAAGCTATAATGGCAGACTAGGAGGCAGACATTTGATTTATCTTTCACATTTGGAATAGCTGTAATTGGATGAAAAATCTCTCTAATTAAGCCATAGTTATTACCAAGTTTATTCCTTTGTCCTGTCATTGTTACACCAGTAAACAGAAGAGTCAACACAAAGCCAGGTGTTCAACAGCTGTGTCCACTGGGGTTTGGGTCATCAGCTGCCACCTGGTATGTGTGTTTTTCCTTCTTCAAGGAATAATTTGGGAAATGCAACAAATGACTTTCTACTGAGGGTTTTATGAGGACATTAATACTGCTCTCAGGTCTGTATACTAATTAAGAAGCTTCAGTGAGCAGGTGGTTAGGGTTAGGTTATCATAAAAGCAAGAAACAAGGGGAAAAATTATTTTTGCAAGAGATTACAGTATATGCCAGTTCTCACTAAAAAATGTTTGTAGTTTGACTGTACTGATGTTGGACAAGGCCCAGCTTGCTTGAGCTCAGCATCGACCCTTCAGAGCAGGAGAATAAGGTTAATAAGTAAATTCTCCAAAAAGTCAAACTCAATCTTCAGGCCCACTGACTAGGGTGACCAGATCTCACACACAACTAAATTTAGGGCAACTACTGTGTTTGTATGGGACAATGTGGGACATGTTAGTAATGCTGGGAAATAATCCTAAAATTTCATATCTAACTTAAAAATAAAAATGCAATAAACTGTGCAGGCTACATCTTGCATATAAAAGCCAAATATATTATATCTGAATGCAACTTTTCCAACTCTGTTGCTAAGTTAATGTTATAAGGATAAAAGGAAGCTGAAGTTTGTTCTTAAGGTCTCATGCATCAGACTATAGTCTATATTCTCTTTTATTTCACTGTTATTTCAGCTGCTGTTCTGTCTGGCAACCATTTTGAGGTTTCAGCAGGAACGGGTCTGTAGACTGACATACCTTTTTGGAGAAATTTCCTCCAATTGTAACATACATACATACATACTGTATCACTTCATGCCATATTTTAGCAAAAGAGACAAAAACTTTTATTCTTCAGTAGATACTGCCTCTTCATTGGGCAGCAGTGGCTTAGTCTGTCGGGGGGACTTGGCTGAGAACCAGAGGGTTGCTGTGAGACCTGCCTGGACCTGGAGGCCGACTCAAGACACACCAATTCGAGAAACCCCATCCCGGACCCATATATACAGGGGTGGTCTTGAGGCCAGAGGTGTCAGCTCACCCCAAACACTCGAGCAAGGCACCAAGCCCCCACATTGCTCTCTGGCGCCTGTAATGGGCAGCCTTTATTCATTCACCTCTTCGATGCATGATTACTGTTTTCTGCATGCAAAGTGTGTAACAACAAAAACAGAATGTGTTTGATTTGGAATTTAGGGATGAATAAAAGTATGTATTATTATTATTTGTGGGACATTTTCTCATGATGTGGGACAGGGGGGATAATGGAAAAAAAAAATGCTGAGCAGTCCCATATAAAAAGGGACATCTGGCCACCCTAACACCAATATATATTACACTCATAAATGTCTGTCACATTGTGTGAGGGTTTAAATTATTAATTGTGTGCTGCTCAGCTTCTCATCACTGTGTGCAATCAGGTGTCAGCACATGGCTGTATTTACTTAGAGATGGAAGTACTTAGTGCTGCAGTGTGAGACCCATGAGATGAGTATTCTCACAACTCCTGAGCACGCTCACCACCCTGCAGACAAGCACACATGCTCTCAGACTGACCCCCTCCACCCCACCCAAAAAAAAACAAAACATGCCATTAGAGCAGCTGCCAGTTGGCAACACTTTTCACATCAAAACACCCTCCAATATTAATGAAAAAGGGCCATCAAACCTCCAAAGAGAGCAGGGGTTGTGAGATATACACAAATGCCAGCTCACCCCTTCTCTTGTCCTCCTATGGCAGCTTTTGCTGTGAGTGTCAACTTCACAACTCAACACAAAAAAGTGAGCCTGGGTGGATTATTTAAGTTGTGTGACCAACAAGCAAGATGGAAAATGAGCACCAACTGTTTTTTTTTCCAGTGCAACCATGGTGAAAGACAGCAAACTGGTCAGACTGTCTCTATAACGAAGCTCATAATTGCACACAGTAGCATCAGTAATGGTGTGCTTCTCCTGAGGGAGACAAACACTCCAGAGACAGCCCGGAGTATCCGGTTCACTGTCACCACGGCACCGAGTCGCCTCGAGTGTAATACTTTTCCCGACCTTTTCCAGATGTGTTCAAGCCGCTGCTTGTCCCTCCAGACAGACAGGCAGACAATGTCGTACGTAACGGTTAGAAAGAGTTTAGTATGGCGGCTGGTGAGAAGCTCAAGCCCGACAAAAAGACATTTGTTTTAAGTCAAGAGAAATATGAGAAAACTTACCTCGGCGTCAGAAAGAGCCGAGGCCAGCAGGAGGAGCACGGCGACACTTCGAAACATCTGGACACAAAGAGAGAAAGTACGGTTTAGTGGTTAAACAATATCATATGCGCGACGACACTCCGCGTCCGTTTCCACATCAGTCAAGAAAACTTGCGGGAAAATCCCAGTTTCAGTCCTCTACGTTACCGTTTGGTGCGTCTGTCCGGGAAACCTGCTCGGAGAAGCGCTGCTGGTCTGTTTGTCTGTCGGGACGCGGTCGAGCTGAAGGTCCGTGATTTCAAGAAATTTGAGGAGCGCTGAGGAATTCCTGCCGGTCCGTCAGTCTCTCCTCCTCCTCCTCCTCCTCCTCTCCCATCGCCGCGGCCAATGAAAATGTCCCGAGCCCCCCGATGAGAAGAGAACCAGAGAGGGGGGAGGAACGATGAAAAGTGTGTAGGCTGAGCATTGTGTGCAAATTAAATGGTGAATAAAGGTTATCTGTGCTGGGCAGTCACTGATGTTCTGTATTTAGAGTCATTGTAATTTATTATATCCCCCTGGTCGTATAATTTCACATCATTTCTCCAATTTCAGCCACAGTCTAAAGAAACAGCAGTTATTCAACGTGGTATTAATAATAAGGTTTCACTTGCTTCTAAAAGCTTCTCTTTGATGGCTACTAAGGGGCAGAAGAACTCCAAAACACAATGCAAAATTTTATTTTAATGAACAAAACATTGCTTTTTATGAGATTTTCATTTCTTGACACATGACAAATTCGAGTACATCTGGGTCTGGAGACAAATCCGCGTCTCCAGTTGCTCAGTTTTTGTTCAGTTGCTCTTTTTCGAGCATTTTTTATGAAAAGTTGCTGCAGTCAGAAATGGGTTCATGAGAGCTGGAAGCAAAAACACAACAGCGCATGTTTAAATTACTGTTACAGTCCTGTCCTTGTTGTCTTGTTCATGTTGTGTTTAACAGACAGCAGTATGCTTTGTATAAATGTATTATCTTTATCATATGTACTGTACAGATCTATAATAAGCATGTGCATCCACATATATGCATTTACATGTTCATGTTGTATGCATATACTGTAGTTTGTACTCTAAAATGCTTAAAACAAAAATATTAAGTGACATACAGAACCTTTTATATGCATGTTGCTTTTGGTTGTGGCACTTGAACATATTCTCATTAGCTACAGACGAGGAAAAACAATTGTTTTTTTTCAAAAATTTTGAGGAACTGTTAATGTTTCTTGTTCTGTCAGGGTTAATAGGTCATTTTTTCCTGCTACCTCTGAAAATAAGAATTTATTTTAATCACAAACAATTTTTAAATCATTAAAATGATTTAAAAAAAAACCCCGAGAATGACAGTTGACCTTTGTTGTCAGTTATGGCACATTTTAAAATGGAAAACCTCTTGGTTTGAAGTTCAGTGTTTTGTCTTCAAGTCTACCCACACAAACTCCCCCTTGTGTGTGTGGCGTTTGTGGTTTTAAATAGGTCATTTCCAGGTGTCATACTTTATGTGGTCACTGGAGGGTGCTGACACAATGAAACCTAAGGCACATGGACAAAAGTATTGGGCCACACGTTGCACATAGGAGGGCTTTTATGACTCTAAATCCATCGGCGTTAATATGGCGTTGGTCCCCTCTTTGCAACTCAAACAGCTTGCACTCTTCTGGGAAGGCTTTCTATAAGATTTTGGAGTGTTTCTGTGGGAATTTTTCATCCTAAAGGTGTTTGATGGGGTTGATGTCTGGGCTCTGTGCAGGCCGGTCAAGTTCCTTCCCACGAAACTCATCCTGCTATGCTTTTTCATACTCTGCTTTGTTCACAGTCATGCTGGAACAGAAAAGGGCCTTCTCTAAACAGTTTCTACAAAGCTGGAAGCATAGAATTGTCCAAAATCTCAAGGTAAGCTGAAATGTTAAGATTTCCCTTAGGAGGCCCATCCTCTGAAAAACAACTCCATAGCATTATCCCTCCTCCACCAAGCTTTACAGCTGGCTAAGTGCAGTCAGGCAGGTAACATTCTCCTGGCATTGGCCAAAGTCAGACTCATCCAACAGAATGCCAGACAGAACAAGTTTCCACTGCTCCGGAGTCCAGTGGTGGCATGCTTTATACTACTCCATCTGATGACATTGTGCTTGGTGTTGTAAGGCTTGCAGCTACAGCTACTCAGCCATGGAAAGCCCTGCCATGAAGCTCCTGGCCCACAGTTTTTGTGTTTATGTCTGCGTCAGAGGAGGTTTAGGACTCTGTAGTTACTGAGTTAGCAGAGCATTGCTGACTTTAAGGCACTATGTGCCTCAACACTCAGTGCCCAACCCCCCCAATAACTTTATGTGGCCTGCCACTTAGTGGCTGAGTTATTGTGGTTTCTAAACACTTAAACTCTGCGTTTTTGTTACATTTCTGTTTGAAATTGTGTTGAAATGTTTCAGCTTTGAATAGGCTGTTGCATCAGTGAGGCAATTTGAGCCACAACATTTCTTCCTTCAGTCAGATTTTGCATCCATAATAGTCCTCTGCAGACACACCATTTTTACTTCACATACTGAAAGACTAATGCTTAAAATTTGTTTCATTAAGTCATTAAGAAGGACACTGTGAGGCACTGAATGCAGCAGCACACTGAGTTTTGAATACAAAAGACAGGATGAAGGATGTTTTTCAACCACAACCCATCAATTATATATAGCTTCATCCCCCCTGTGAGTAAATCTACCTGTTTAAATAGCTGCTGTGTTTATTTGACACCCAGAGGCTTTTTGTATTAGTGTGTCTGAAAATGTGCACACTCGTTCTTGTGTTTGTGCTTGTACTGGTGTTAAAATTCATGATTTTTTTTTTTGTTGTTGTTTGCCAAAGTTAGTTTTCTGCTCTTGGTTGACCTTGTTCATAACTGTTGGCAGATATTCTGTATTTTTCCATATTGTCTGGCTTATTCACTGACCTTTGTTTGCCTTTAATTGTCATGCAGGAAGTTGTGGGAGAGGAGGAGCTTTTTTTCTATTTATGCTTTCCATTCCATTGGGAGTTGCCTAACTAAAATTCATGTGTTAAACAAGGCAACAATACAACCTTAATTCTGCATTGTGGTGAGATGACGAAACTGAAGTGCAAAACAAAACAACACTGCATAAAATGAACAACAAACCAAACCATTGCAAAAAATAATAAAAAAAAATAGATAAAAAGATACAAAACACAATAACAAAATATGGCAAACTGAAAAGTGAATTTGAAACACATAAACTAATTTTCTGTCTCACATGCATAAAAACTTTGTGTCCTTGGGTGAATTTTACTTATGTGAAAGGCTGAAAGAGGCGCTACTAAGCGACTGTTTTATCAAAGGACATTTAATCCTCAATATGCTCACAAAACATCCTGGCATTATACAACTCTAATTACAAAAATGTTGGGACACTTTATAAAATATAAAAAAACACACAATGCAATTATTTGCAAAACTCCTGAAACAATATTTTATTCACAAAAGAACACAGAAAACATTTCAAATGCTAAAAGTGAGATGGTTTATTATTTCATGAAAAATACTAGCCCTTCTTGAATTTGATGGCAGCAACACTTCTCAAAAAAGTTGGGACCAGGTCATATTTACTGCTGTGTAGCATCTTCTCTTCTTTTAACAACAGTCTGTAAATATCTGGGAACTGAGGAGACCAGCTGGTGTACCTCTGGGAGAGGGATGTTGTCCCATTGGATTCTAGTTACTCAACTGTCCTGGGTCTTTGTTGTATTTTTTGCTTCATGATGTGCCAAATATTTTCAGTTGGTGAAAGTTCTGAACTGCAGACAGGCCAGTCCAGCACCTGGACTCTCTCTTTTAGCATTGTCTTGCTGAAGCATGCAAGGCCTTCCCTGAAAAAGGAATCATCCGGAGGAGAGCATATGTTGCTTTAAAACCTGTATATACCTTTCAGCATCGATGGTGTCATTTGATGTCAATTTCAATTAATCTGATCACAGCATAGTTTCTCTCTTTGTCTCAATTCATTTGAAATGTCGTGGTCTCAGAGAATACAGTGGTGTTTCTGGATTATGTTTATATATGGCTTCTTCAATCCATTATAGACCTTTAACCTCCATTTGCACATGGCACAGCAAACTGTGTTCACAGACAATGATTTCTGGAATTGTTCCTGAGGGATGCAGGGATTTCCATGACAAAATCATGCCTGTTAGCAATGCAGTACCACATGAGGGCCCAAAGATCACCAGCAGCCAATACAGCCAATACATTTCAGCTGTGTCCCCTGTGTACAGGGATATCTCCAGATTCACAGAATCAGAAAAGGAAGATGTGCAACAAAGTGTGATGGTTGCAGCAGAGTGACAGGATGCAGGCAGTCTCCACGGGGCTAACTCTCCTCACTGAGTCCACAGTAACTCAAAGATCTCCAAATTGTCCAGCGGTAGTCCACAGGAATCCCCATCAAGAGTGGGTCAGGTTTTGACTTACAGGTAATTCTGGGCAGGATGGCAGACAGGCAGGAAACCTACAGGTAGGTAGCTAACTATTCAGCGATAGAGGAGGAAAACCTTAGCCTTAAATATTGCCAGGATAACAATCTCCACCACTTGTGCCAGCCAGACTCCACCCAAGTCACACCCACTCTGAAATCAAACACAATTAGTAACACCCCATCAACCCAGATTTAACTCAAGGGAGAGAGAGAGAAATAGAGGCGGGGGTTTTTTTGGCATGCTAATGAACCCAAGACACAAAACCATTTCAGGATACACCTATGAATCCCTTACAGAAGTTAGCAACTCCAAGGAAACATTGAAGCTGCTTTCTGCCCTCAGGTCTAGGCCACGCCTCCACCGCCTTGATCTTTTCAGGATCACCTTTCACCTGCCCACTCTCAGTAACATAACACAGGAAACTCATAGTGCTCACATGGAACTTGGATATCTCAACCTTTACAGATAACTTATTCTTTGTAAACATTGCAGTACCCGTTTCCTGTAAACTACATTGGTAGTACGAGTACATTGGTCCTTTTGTTATAGAAAGTCTGGTTAACTCTATTACTGTTCATCTTCGACTTCCCTGTGCTATGAGGATCCATAACATCTTCCATGTCTCCCAAGTAAAACCAGTAACCACCAACCCTCTGTGCCCTTCTACCAACCCCCCTCCACCCAACCAGCTTTTGGATAATTAGCCGGCTTACAGCATCTGGAGGATTCTCGATGTCTGTCGCTGTCTGCAGTCCGCAGTACTTGGTGGACTGGGAGGGTTATGAGCTAGAGGAGCGGTCTTGGTGAGGGACTTCCTTCAACGGCATCCCAGCAGACCTGGCGGATTCACTGGAAGCTCCTGTTGAGGAGGGGTACTGTCATAGCATTGGCATATGTAGAACATTGATGTTATATGGACCTATTCATAACGTATTGCTAACATGTACTGTATAGAGCGTAATACCAACAAATGCTAGCGTATTGCCGGCATTCACAACTTGAAGCCCATTTATACCACTTCCATTAAACACAGCACATACACTGCTATATGGCAGCTGTATGTATATGTCAGTATGACTGGAACACGTCAATATGCGTTGGTAGTAAGTTCGATATATGTAACTTATAGGTTAAAAACACGTTACTCAAAGGTCGAAATATGTCTATTGTACCCAAAACATAACAACCTATGAGTAACATGAGTCAACATATGCATAACATACTTGCAACATATGGTCCACGTAGGCAGGACGTATGAGCCATACACTGGCAAACCTTGTCTTACTACGACGTACACCAGCGTATTTCAGCATGCTCTTAACTTATACAAAACTTTCCAGTAATTTATTTTTGACGTACCACAGCATATTTGGAGATTTTTTCATATATGGGCATACAATTGTTAAATCATCAAGGTGTGACAGGGGCTTTAAGTTCTGTAGTTGGTGTAGACCCACCAACCCAGATAGAAGAGGACAGATAGAGCTCAAGGGGGAGAGAGAGAGAGAGTGAGAGAGAGAGAGGTCAGCACCTGAAGGCCAGAGGACCGTGACAGTGTTGTTGTCATCAAATTCAAGATAAGCTAGTATTTTTCATGAAATAGTAAAATGTGTCACTTTCAACATTTGATATGTTTTCTGTGTTCTGTTGTTAAGGAAGTATTGGTTCATGACATTTTTTTCATGAAAAATCATTGCATTGTGTTTTTATTCATATTTTATACTGCATCTTAGCCTTCTTGGGTTTGTAGTTAAGCACAATTGTTTACACATATTTTCTGAATATTTAAGGACAGTTGCCCTAATCTGCAAAACGCAACAAAAAAGTTAATTCATTCATCTTCTTCTGCTTATCCAATTCAGGGTGCTGGAGCCTATCCCAGCTATCATGGGGCGAAAGGCGGGGTACGCCCTGGACAGTTCGCCAGTCTGTCGCAGAGCCAACACAGAGAGACAAACATCCATTCACGCACACATTCATACCTACCGTCAATTTAGAATTGCCAATTAACCTTGCTCCCTTTACATGTCTTTGGACTGCAGGAGGAAGCCGGAGCACCCGGAGAGAACCCACGCAAGCACGGGAAGAACATGCAAGCTCCACACAGTAGGGCCTGGGCTAACCAGCTGTTGGATATGAACCAGGACCCCCTTGCTGTGAGGCAACAGTGCTAACCCCCACACCACAGTGCTGCCAGCAACAAAAAAAGTAAAGTAAAACACAGGAACATTTTTCTTTAGGAAAAATGTAGCAGCAAAGTTTTTTTATTGTGAAATTTTTTAAACCCAAGTCACTAATGGCAGGTCAATGCCATTTCCTGCTACCCTCAGCAGTGTCCTTGCCTAAATCTTAAACTGAGTTTGAAAGGATAGAAAAGGAGTGTCTAGGGGAGTATTTGCATAAAGAACATGTAATATACACCTTGATGTGCTTTTAAGATATAAAAACAGGGAAATTTCCATTTGAACCTTGAAAGCATGTTGGATAGAATTAGGATTGGGGAGATGGGCAGCATTGTGCAGAGTTTTGGCTGCCTGTGTCACACTGAATCCTGCATGCTTGCTCAGTGCTGCATACCACATCATGAGACCATGCATAGCTAAACCAGGAATATTTCTAAGGGGCTTATAAACAATGAAATATTCTTTGTTGGGTTCACCAGTGACAAGAATTTTAAAGCAGTCTATAGTTTATAAAGTCCTACTTTTGAATTGCCTTGTTAAAATATTCCCCCATGATTTCAACTACCTCTTTCCACATTTCAGACCAAGTTTGTTGTTACACTGCTAAGACTATAGAAACAGGAAATGACATTGACCTCTCACCAGCAACTTCAGTTTTTTTCCCCACTCTCTAACCATGCTCTTTCTGTACATGTTGTGTTCTCTGAAATGCAGCCATGTTGTACTTAATGTTGCTGTGGTTCCCACCTCATTTTGGCAAAACTCTAAACACAAAATCACAAAATTCTCTCAAAGGCAAACACTGCATACAAAACGTTATGTTGCATTCAAGTTTTTTTAACTTCAAAATGACACACACATGCATATGAAGAGATATTGCTACCAACCAATAGACTGCTCTGATGTGCTTAACATAAAACAGTACTCACATCAGTACTGGTATTTCTTTTGGGTTTTTTTTCCAGTGTCACAACATATTAAAAATTAGTAGCAATAATGCTTATCTACATTTTTGTGATTGATTGCAGACTTGATGAGGAATTTTAATTATTGTGCCAAAATATTTCACAAAAGCCAAATAACACACAGCACTTAAACATATCACTATATGTCACACTGAAAGTAAATCAAAACCTAACAGTCTTTTTCTTTCAAAATAGCATTTAAAACAAAACACATTCGATTTGAATTATTCAACAACATGTTGATCTTCTGTACGCAACTTACTGTTGTCTTATTTTTGTCATACAGGCTTCTGTTAAAGTTTGCTTCCCTGCAGTACACTGAGAAGATTGCCATAGTGCAGTGGTTTACACTTTCACTGCACACATGAAAGGTCCCTCGTTTGCAAAGAAAGGGAGAAACAGTTCTAGCCTTGATGGTCACAAAAGAATGTTCTAGTGTTGGTTGGAGAGGGCATCCAGTGTAAAAGCTGTGCCAAATCATATATGTTTCATTCATCTGCTGTAGCGACTGCTTGGGGGAAAAAGGGAGCAGCTGAAAATACCCCACAGAAAAGATTGCCCTCTCAGTATGACACGTTGCAGAGTAGCTGCCCTGTATGATCACTCCTAATTCTATTACAGTTTTCCCCAAATGCCAACATATTTAATAGTTTTTTTTCAAAATATGTTTTCACACAGGTTTTTATTCGTAAATCCTTTTTTCATTGCAAAAGTATACTACACTCAAGACAAAATAATCCAAACTCAAAGATTAAAATTTTCCCTGGTTGTAAATATGAAGCTATTAAATCAGCAGCACACTAACTAGAACCACAGGAGCCGTGTGAGGAGAGTAGTTTGTTTGCACTGATATAACACATGTCTACCATGTAGAGGTTGAAGATATCAGAGAGCTGTTGAAGCTCAAAGAGAAAGAGGACCAAAACAGCAGTAAAGAAAATTTGTTTCTGATGCAGTTTGTGCAACTATGTTTTCTAATTTTACGATACATGGGGGAATTTAGATAGAGAGTATAAACGAACCTCTTCAGAGTTGCATCTCTTGATTACCATGGAGTAGACTTGTGAGGATCCAAGGCTGGAATAAATAAACCAGGTTATACTCATTGCTCTGCCTGGCCAGTCCACATCCTTTGTGATGTTGAGGCATTTTTATAGCTGGATCCAGACCAGCAAAGAGATAAAAGTCAACACTTTTTTTGCATTTTGTTGGTAACCATACTTGTTTATTAGAAAACAGTTTTGAGTAATTGCCAAAATGCAAAATGCTAATAGATAAAAAGGACCAGCTGATTTTGTACACTGAAGTGCTCATAGGTTTTTAGGGATATACCTGAGAAAATATTGTAGGCTAACAGGCCTTTGTGGCTTCAGAAGGAGCCATAGAACGCTGCAACAGAAACAGAAAGGTATAGATTACACAGACTAGGTTGACAGGTTTTATTATAAACTAAGAGAATGTGTAATGCTGTTTCTTTCAGATTGGGTCAGAGGTGGCCTGTGGTGGTGGTAGTGTGGGGTGAGGGAGAGCGAGACAAGTCAGACCACGGAAGGTTTCCAGGCAAGTTCATTTCCAGGCACAAGGCTCACTGATACACCAGAGGGATCACAGGGAGAAACAAGGTAAGTACCAAGATAAAAGTACAGAGCAAGCAACAGGATTGAGCCTGAACATGATACCATTTGTACTGCTGAAACAATCTGGTGAACAGTGGGTGAATGAGTGCATGATCATGATCACCTCGGGGCGACTTTTGTTGTGAATTGGTGCAATATAAATAAATTTGAATTGAATGATTAGATGATGAAATGATGTGGCAGCTGGATGACTGGTGGGAATGCCCCCTGAAGAGACCTCACAACTGGAGTAACCACTCATAAGAACATTAGCACCAGTTTGGAAAGGAGAGAGGAAAACAGAGAAGAAAGAAAGGAAACAAACAAACAGGCCCATGTGACTCTGACCTGAGTCAGTGTTACATGGGCCTGAGAACAAGTTTGAAAATGTGAATGTGAATGTGTTTAGGTTTGGTGTTATAAAGAAATGAGATCACCATCTCTGCTTAAAGCTTTGTGGCTACAGCTTGGGTGTGGCAATATACTGCAGCACCAAGCTGTCAACAATCATCATGCATTGTGGTTACTTTAGTGTAATGTACATGCATGAGAGTGCAAAATAGAAACCCCCCCCAAAAAAAAAAACAAAAACAAACTTGCAGAGTACTTACGGATAACATATTTTGTGTCTGACTGTGTTGTAAGATAAAGCAGTTTGGTTTATTATTAAACTGAAGCCATGCTGTTGTCTGAGTGCTAACCACATCTGAGGTTCAGAACCCAATTTCTGGTAACCTGCTCTTGGTGGGTTTTTTTCCCATTATGGTGATTTTTTTTTTTCATTTTTTTTTTAAAATAAAGATTAATTTAAATCAGCCTTCAACGCATCCTCTTTACAGGGCCTACTTTTTTAAAAAACCTATTTCTAACTCCTACAGAAAAACAAACGTAAATATTAATAGAGGAAATGAAAATAGTTTCCCAAAGAAGCTTGATTGGTATGTTCTGCAAAAGCTGAAAGGTGTTTCATTAGTTGTACTGCACACACATACTTATATATTCACACCAAAATAAATATATGTGGAGATGTGCAGATTGGCGTATACAATGTCCTGCAAGCAGCTGGGATATGACAGCTCCACCAGCCACCGTTCAGTCTTCCAATTTCTTACTGTATGTTTAGTTGGCAATTTTTCATGAACAGTCAAAAATAACGAGGCACATAATTTTTTGTTGTGACACACTCTTTTCTAATATGAATACAGATCTTCAGTCAACAATTTTGTCTTATGTTCATCCTTTAATGAAGATTATCTCTTGTGTTTTTCCTTGAGCTTCAAAGAAACTGATTATCTGGGTTAAAGGTTCTGTTATAGAGGAAAAGGAAATTGAAGAATTCAGCAGTGGAGTAGAGGCAAGGGAGCCTCCAGTGAAAGTTTATTGGTTCTTTAAAATGGGACTTATAATGCCTCTGTCAGGTTTCTGGAAGGAAGTGGACCCAAAATGCAGACTTGCAGACTGAGGTGGGGGGAACTCAAAGTGAGCTTTATTAAAAGCTGATCAAAAGTCCAGGAAATAAACAGAGTCCAAAGGTGCAAACTTAAATAAAAACTTAATACAAACTTAATAAAACTGAACATAATACAAGAGACAAGCCTGATTGCAAAATGGAATTTTGGAAATTTGGTTTGGGCCTGGTTTAGCAGCTACTTTTCTAGATCTCTTCATGTTGTTGTAGATTTTATGAACACAAGAATATTTCTTACCATTTTAATATTTTAAATAAATAAATAAATGCAGTTTGACCTTTGTCTTTGTGCTTTACTGCTTGGTCCCTGACATGGGAGAAGATGACCAACAAACAGTTTATACTCTATCTCCTTCCAAGCCATTACTATAAAACTGTCATGTTCTACTGCTGATTTAAATTCATGCGCTGTGCACACACATGTGAGAGAATCAAGCTGTGTTCAGAACGGAGAACAGAGGTATTTTCTCCTCTGATGTCTCTCTGTTTTCTGCCAGTGGCGTTCCAAGAGGCATCTTAAATATTCACAAACATCCATCAATGTCTGAAAGGGTCATTCAGAATCACACACACATACACACACACACACACACACAGACACCATACACAAGTATTTCCTTATTTGCTTCTGGAGTTTTCTTTAATCAAATTTTTCTATCACAGCGTTCTCTAGGGCCTACGGAAGGGTGGCTCAGAGGCAGCCATTATGTGTGTACATGTGTCATGTGCGGGTATGCACGTGTTTGTGTGTCTGTGTGTGTGAAATCTGGGGGTGGGGGATTTGTTTACGGAAACATACATTTAACTCATTGCATTGTCATCTCTTCTTTAACTTGAGACTCACATTTGTGTGTGTTTTAAAGTGTGTGGTTAAGGGCTAATGTTTGAGGCTCCCTATGAGAGCCTTGCAGAAAAAGATGATGATTTTTAATAATAGATGCACAATATTGTTCTGGCCTCGTGAATCACCAGTTGCAAATATGAGAGAGGAAGAAGGAGGGATAAGGGTGCAATCAAAAACAGGTAACTGATGCTAATCATAGTTGTCTTAAGGGAGACAGTTTGGGGAAGTTTTTCTGGCCTTAATGCAAACAAATGAGATGATACTGAAAGGATTCACATGTTGTCAGTGAGAAGCAATGCTATATTTTCCTGCTTGAAAGCTTGACCTTCTCTCACTTTGATGAATGTAGCCAAGGTCTCCTGCTGACTGCTTTTGTTATATACCTCATTCATTAACCTAGCATTTTAGAGAAACACTCTCCTGCACGTACACATATAAACCTATGCAGTAAGGAAACACATGTGCATTGTGGCACAGCCGGGGAGATGCATGAATGCAAACATGCATGAGTATTGCATCAGTTATATATTACCTACACAGGAACACACACACACACACACACTATATATATATAGATAGATAGATGGATAGATAGATCTCAATGGGAAAACAAAGTCATAAACCAGAAGTTTACATACACTGTGTAAAAAGACACGTGAACTTTTTTCTCTTCTGTTTTAGCTCAGTTAGAATTGCCAAAATTATTTCTTTTTGCTAAATGCTGCAATAATGAGAGAGAGAATATTTTAGAGATAATTTTATTACTTTCTTCGAAGTCAGAAGTTTCCATACATTTCCTTAGTATTTGGAAGCATTGCATTTAAACTGTATGAC
>VUQH01045069.1:10613-30293 GCA_015106775.1 Etroplus canarensis | reverse complement strand
AAAAACAATGTTCCTCAACGTCAAATTGCAAAGGCTTTGCGACTCTCATCATCTACAGTGCATAACATCATCAAAAGATTCAGAGAAACTGGAGATGTCTCTGTGCATAAGGGACAAGGCCGAAGACCTTTATTGGATGCCTGTGGGCTTCGGGCCCTCAGATGACACTGCATCACTCACTGGCATGATTGTGTCACTGACATTACTAAATGGGCTGGAATACTTCCAAAAACCACTGTCGGTTAACACAATCCACCATGCCATCTGCAGATGCCAACTAAAGTTCTATCATGCAAAAAGGTAGCCATATTTGAATATGGTTCAGAAGCACCGTTGTGTCCTGTGGGCCAAGACTCATTTTAAATGGATTGTTTCAAAGCGGGAACTTGTCCTATGGTCAGACGAGTCCAATTCTTGTTGGTAATCACGGACGCCGCGTCCTCCAGGCTAAAGAGAAGGGAGACCTTCCAGCGTGTTTTCAGCATATCTGATGGTATGGGGGTGCATAAGTGCATGGCAGCTTGCATGTTTTGGAAGGAACTATGAATGCTGAAAGGTATATAAAGGTTTTAGAGCAACACATGCTCCCCTCCAGATGATGCCTATTGCAGGGAAGGCCTTGTGTATATTCAGCAGGACAATGCAAAACCACATACTGCAGTGCAACAGCATGGCTTCGTCGGAGAAGAGTCCAGGTGCTGAATTGGTCTGCCTGCAGTCCAGATCTTTCACCTATAGAGAACATTTGGCACATCATTAAATGAAAAATACGTCAAAGACGACCATGGACTCTTTAGCAGCTGGAAACCTATATCAGGCAAGAATGGGACCGAATCCCAACACCAAAACTCCAGAAACGCGTAACCTTGATGCCCAGATGTCTTCAAACTGTTTTGAAAAGAAGAGGAGATGCTACACCGTGGTAAACATGCCCCTGTCCCAACTATTTTGAGACCTGTAACAAGCATTGAATTTGAAATGAGCTCATTCTGTGCATAAAATTGTAATATTTCTCAGTTTTGTTATGTTATTTATGTTCTGTTGTGAATAAAATATTGGCTCATGTGATTTTAAAGTCTTTTAGTTTTCATTTTGTTCAAATTCAAATAACGTCCCAACTTTTTTGGAATTCGGGTTGTACAATCTGAGTCACCTTCTGAATGTTCCCTATGTAGCAGAAGACTCGAACGAGGGAGAGATAATCCTGAGCACACTCATAGAAATGCAGTGCTGAATCCAGTTCTGACTGGCTCTCCAGGTACTGGGCCCACCACTTATAGATGTTCCTGGATTGATAAAATGATTGGATTGATGTTTAAAGGTAAGTTGTGCATTTTACATATTTTTTTGTGAAATGAAATTCTGGACTTACCTGTCTTTCATTTTGTTAACATAAATCTCTAAAGATGACGTGTCATCCTGGAGCATTCTGGGCACTTCAACCCTGTGTGTATCTGATTTCTCATAGCTGTAACAATTATATAATAATCAATTATACTTTGTTTCTATAGTCAATTTTCGCTTACACAGCAAGTCACAAATACTTCAAAGTGCTATGAAATTTAAAAAAAACTTCTTTTTTCTTACTAAGTGAGGGCCTGTGTCTTATCACCCATGGACTCCAGGTATTTGGCATAATTGTAGTATGTGGTGCGCAGATGAATACGATCATCAATCTCAGCTGTCTCCACAGCCAGCTCCCATTTGCCAGAAGCCTGATAGAAGTTATTCAGCAGGTCATAGCGCTGACAGCTCTTGTACAAATTTTCTGCATCTTCCTGTTGGAAGACAGGAAAAGACGATGGAAAGATAAATCTTTCGGTCCGGAAAGTCCCTCGGTCTGTGTGTGGTACAAGGTTTGGAGCTAAAGAGAGGATGTGATATTTGTAGCTAAAGGATGTGGCATTAGTGTGTGTTGGAACACAGGTTATTTATGAGAAAACACACAACTTTTCTTCTAGATTTTAATTTAAACTGGAGTGAGCAGATGAGGTTTCTTTTATTGTTATCTTGTCTTTGTTCAAATGCAGTCTGATTTTATTACTTACCTTTGAATTTGACGCGTTTTTGTACACATTACATCTCAGTAGTTTTTCTATAAATATTATTTTTAAAAAAACTATCATGTGAATTTGAGCATTAAGTAAATCCCAAAAAAGAGTTTTATCAATGGGGCCAAAAAAAAATCAGCACACACAACTCCATTAGACTCACTGTGAGTAAGGCTAAAATCAAAAATACTTGAATATCTTACCAGCATGCCAAGCTGAATGGCCAACATTGCAACTTGGGTTTCTGGTTCAGGCTCAGCCTCTGCCTCCTTCAGCGCTTTTGCTGCCCTGGCATTTCCCATATTCCCAAGGCACACACGTGCCACATCCAACCGATGGGTTTTCACACACATTCGTGCCATGTTTTCCCACACTGCTTTACTACAACAGAAAATAAAATAAATGTAAATAATGTAAAATTTTGACATAACCACAAGGCCTCTTTTTTCCATTACTACAAGGTCATTTTTAAAATATTTCTTACCTGTAATACTATTCTGTTTTCTATTATTATCAGTCTTTTTTCTTTTTTGGTTTAATTTTCTTTTTATACTGGCGTGCTGCTATCACTTTTTCCTGCTGTAACATTTAAAATTTCCCTGGTGTGGGCCCAATAGAAGATTTATCTTATCTATCTTTTGAAAAGAGATGACTTGTTTGCAAGGATGATGTGTGGCTCACTGCCTTAGTATCTTAGTCATTTATTACTGAACAGTGAAATCAGTTACACATTTTTCTGTCTATCCAGTAATGTGAAAATGGGGACAAACCTGACAAACATACCTTTGGTTCTCACTGGTTAGCCCTTTATTGCTATAGTATAATTTCAGTAATCATGATAATTTATTTATAATTATAATAAATGTCCCTGAAGAACTCCTATACACTGATACAATTATAACTTAGAAATAAATAAATCATAAGACGAAGGACAGAACTTTAAACTCAAAGCAGAGCATATTTTTCATTCTCCGTCCTTTTTTCCCTTTTGTCTTGCTGACGTAAATCAAGCCTTCGCCCCCTTTACTTTAGCTTCAATTCCAAATTTAAGATTCCACAGCCATCTGGTCTCTATTTCCATCCCTTCCCTCCCCCTTGCTTTAGCTGATACAGATGTGGGATGTTTATTAAAGTTAGGCAACAGGAAATACCCCAAATCTTTAGGGGCCCTGCTATAAGAAGGGAGGCCAAGTGAAAGAGAGCAATAGTACCATGTGACAGCCAAAGTCATACTCTTTATGGACATAGTAAACAAACCCCAGGAAAAAAGCGAGTTCTTTAAAAATGTTGAGAAAAATCAAGTTTGTGGCACTCTGAGTGGCCAGATTTAGAGAGCCAGAAAAGGAAAGACAAGAGAAGGACCTGTTTTACATTTGGCCACTCTTCCCATCCTCTTTTCCTCTCAGGAAACACATCCTGTTGCTGGCTGACTATGTTTGTTGCCCGAGAGAGCAGACTTTAGCAAACGCCCCCTGGTCTCCAGACAAAAGAATACACCGAACAGTGACGTCTAAGACGGGCTCTTTTGGACATTCTGTCACACGAACACACTGGCACAAACACACCACACACACACACACGCACGCACGCACACACATATTTCAAGTGATCATGAAGGAGGGAGCTGTGTTCGGTGCTTGTTACAACTGCTAACTGATTCTTTGGATTATTATCAACCTTAACTCCCCTGCATTTCAAGGCTGACCACAAAGATTTGCAGAGAAACTGTGTGTGAGTGAGTAAGCAAGAGAGAGAGAGAGAGTGAGTGAGGGAAAGACAGAAAGAGGCAAAGGGGGTGGGCTAGAGGACTTCTTGTTCAAGTCAGACAGCAGGAGCTCTTCAAGTCAAGAGACAGTCTTGGTTGGCCAAAGCAAAGCCACCTACGAGTCAGCTCCTAGCAACGCTGCCTGAAGAATCTTTCATCTAAACTTCTCTGAAAGAAATGAGGTGTCGCTGAAAAGAAAAAAGGAGAAGAAAACCAGTCTACTGAACTGCAAGAAACATCTGCAAACACAGAAGTCAGAAGAGTGGAATAAGCAAAGCACTGGAGAGTGGACAAGGAGAAGATACAGTACAAGCAAAGACTGATATCCAGGAGTCAAGGTGCAGCCAGCTGGAGCCAGTGGAATGGACCTAGGTGCCAGTTGGATTAACCCCCACGTACCCACACTGCTGTCTGAGGAAGAGGGCTGAGGATCTTCTGCAACAACAACCAACCCCTGAATGAGGATGAATGGAGATGTCCTTTAGCTAAGCCCTAAAACAACACTCTTTGCAATTTCACCTCTGTGTGAGCAGGAACAACACTAGCGAATAGCTGGAAGAAGAAGGTGGTGGAGGTGGTGGAGAACAGTCAGGGGGTCCAGAGCACTGCTAGTGCTTCTGGCCCAGAGGAGAGGCAAGGGAGCTGGCACCACACTGAGCGGGAAGACGATTCAGAGCAGGGACACAACGGAGGGGGAGAAGTGGCAGGTGCCAGGCGTCACATGGCCTTGCAGAGGCTGGTGGCGGCAGCGGTGGCAGTAGCCCTGCTGTCCCTGGTCCTAAACAACGTTGCAGCCGTCACACCCAGCTGGGTTCTGCAGGTTCTGGAGGATGGACGTAAGCGGAGTGTAGGACTATGGAGAATGTGCCCCAGTGGTGGGGAAAAGGGCCGTGATGACCACGGTGGCAGAAGGGTGCAACAGAAACAATGTGAAGGCATCGGATGGGGCTCTGAGTATGCAGGCTACCAAGAATCCCGTAGCACTGTCAAATGTAAGTTTTTATTCTGCTTTTAAAAAAAATTAATATTAACAAACCTCAAAGCATCTAATCTCTTTCACTTTTAACTTCTTGATTGACTTATACGTCCTCAGGAGTACTGCATCTTTAAAAAAAAACAAACAACACTATAAATAGTCGTGTCTGGTGTTGGGTAATGGTCAGTTTTATTCTTTTCCATATGAAAACACAATGCTGAAGAATTTTACTGTCAGGCTCCAAGTATTTACAGTATGTGCTGCATAAAAATTAAAAATTTTTGATTGACAATCATCTGGATAAACATTCAAGCAAAATCAATGCTGTGATGGATTTATGCGCTTTACTAAATAAGCTCCATTAAGAAACTCACTCCAGAACAAGTCTGGGAAATGTTGGAATTCCATTGGCCAGTTTTACCTGCCACAATGGGCAACGCTGCCTACTAATGGCAGAAGTGACTCACCATTCATGAATAAAGGGTAATCATGTCAAAGCCACTTTGTTAGAAATGTATTATATAACCGAGGACATACAATCAGGACACTGTTTCAAATGCAAATAAAAATTAACTGAATGATTTGAAAATTATTAAATGCTACAAAGACAATATATGAAATGAGGAAACATATATAGATTTGTGCGAGTGAGTGAGTGAGTGAGTATGCATGAGAATTCTCATGTATGTGACAATACTTAATTTCAGGATAATGGTCCTCAATGTTAGAATTTAAGCCTTACCGTGGGGCAGGCCCCACTGCAGGTGGGACACAGACAGGTGTTCCACCAGGTGAAACATATTACGTGAAACTAAGGTGAATAAATGTGTTTTTTTAATATGAAAAAGAAACATTTCCTGATGCTATGGCATGAATAATATGCACCTTTATTTAAGTTAAATTCACTGTGGACCTTTTTTTTTTAACGTTAATGATATATAAAATTATTGGGTGTAGGATGTGCATTTTTTGTGTGGTGTGTGGCACAAACTTTTTTCAGCTTCTGAAGTGGGGCATGTCAAAAAATTTTGAGAACCACTGATCTGCAGTATATACTGTCATTAAAATATTCAGACAATCTGGAGAAATTTACCAAAGGGACAAGGCCAATTCTGTGGTGGGAATCACAGTTTAGGAATGCTTCTGAAAACCAAGTAAACACAGTTTGTCGCTACAATTAAAACTAGTTCAAACTCTATCATGAAAAGAAAAAGTGATAAATAGACTGGAATTATGTAAAAGCTTTATGGTCTTACTGAACACTTACAGCACTTTAGACGACAAAAAGCATTCACACATTCACACAGTCCTTTAACTATATCACATTTGTAGCACAATATTTTGCAAAACTACAACTTTAAAGCAGAACGAACAAGTTAGGGATTAAAACAACCTTTGGAACAGTAAATGACCTGCTGTATGTCCCGAGGAAAATCCACTCTTAAAACAAAAAACAAACAAACAAACAAAACATAAGCATATATAAACCAGACCATGAAACCCCCTTGCCTTGTTTGGGACCAAGCTCATATGAGATGGACAGGGGAAAGAGGAAAAGTGGCCTGTGGTCTGACCAATCAAAATCTGAAATAGTTTTTTGGAAGTCATGGACTTTGTGTACTCTGGGCTAAAGATACAAGGGACCATCCAGCTCAGTTCAAGAGCCAACATTCAGCATTAGTGCACAAGGCATGGGCCACTTGCATATTAAAGATTAGACGTTAACATATGCCACCATCCAAACAACATTCTTTCAGGGAAGGTTTTGCCTTTTTCAGCAGGGCAATGCCAAACCCTATTTATCATAAATAAGATTATGCATGGCTCCACAGCAAAAAAGTCCAGACTTGTCACACACAGAAAAGATTTGGCGCATGATGAAACTAACCCCCCCCAAAAAAAAACAACCTCAAACTAGGCCCTTAACAGTTGATCAAATGAAAGCCTATATTCCCTTGGAAAACTACAGCAACTGTTCTCCTCAGTTATAACATGCTTTTGGTGTCTTAATGAAAGAGGAGATGCAACACAGTGGTAGTCATACAAAAGTTTAAGCAATGGAGTTTTCTCTCTGGTGTCTTTGTCCTATATTTATTAAATACAGAGTCTTAAAAGATTTGTAAATCTCTGCATTCTGTTTTATTTACATTTCACAAAGTCCAAACTTTTTTCAAATCAGGGATTGTATATTTTCACTAAAGTTTATTTTGTTCTCAGAGATATTTTAAGACTGTCCTTTAAAGATCAACTACTAAGGCTTTCTAGCTTGTCTTATGTATACTTTTACATCGCAGGGCCAGAAATATGACATAATTTTTCTTCTGGTCCTTCAAGTGCAGTTTAACATGATGCGAGCATGCAACCTGATGGCGACAGTGGCCCTGACCGTCGGTCAGCTGATCTTCCTTCTAGGCCTGATGAAGTTGCCCTTCATCTCACAAGAATCCCAGTGGTGGGAGGAGGCCATTGCTGCACTCTTCCAGCTTGCCAGTGAGTACCAGCATTCCTACAGTTTCTTTGTTTAGGCTGTTTTGCATCTGAGAAGATCTATCAAACACTACATTTACAAAATATTGTAACAGCACAACAGAAATACAGACGCTGCAGAGCAAAGTTCACAAGCTATCTGGCAGAGTGCCATAAATTTGGGCTATGATCACACCTGGAACTTGTCTGGGTGGCTTTCCAATACTAAAGATCAAGTTCTTATGAAAAAAATTCTGACACCAGCAAACAGGAACATCAACCAGTAAAAATTAAAACTTGATACGTATATACATATATAAGAAAGCATTCGCTGTAAACTAGTGGACATAAGTATGGGCTTAATTTACTGTATAGCGCTCCGTCATTTCTTTCAACCTTTTTCAAACATCCCTCAGTAAAACAGTGTTTTTGATTTTAGAGACACAAGTCTTAAAAAGCAATAAAATAACATATTGGCTCAACTAAGAGAGAAAATTAGAAGCTGTACTGTTCTTAATATTAATTACAATGTAGTATACACATAACTATCATCCATCCATCCATCCATCCATCCATCCATCACTAGGAATCAGCTAGCATTGACTTGTCCTAGTGCCCCTCTTGAGGAAATGTGTTGTGTACAGCAGTTGCTCAGCTGCTTGGTATCAGAGCAGCCTGAAGGGGGTCTGCTCTAGCTCTAAATTTAGTCCTAGTCCAAAATCCATGGACCAGAGCTGCAGCGAGCCAGGGAGCGACTGTCGGGCGCCAGGATATCCCTGCTCAGGACGAGGAAATGTCTGTGACTACCTGTTATGCAAACCCCTGAGCTGAAGAAGGAAAAAGAGGGGAGGGGGAGTTAACGGGAAAGACAGTTTTCGACAGTGAGTGTGTGTTTGAGTGTGCACTGGCAGGAGGA
This sequence comes from Etroplus canarensis, assembly GCA_015106775.1. Lineage (NCBI taxonomy): Eukaryota > Metazoa > Chordata > Actinopteri > Cichliformes > Cichlidae > Etroplus > Etroplus canarensis. The sequence continues at coordinate 22,119 of VUQH01045069.1, read as the reverse complement.
ATTATGTGCATATATGTTTGTGTATGTTAGAGTGTATGCGTTGTGACTATGTTGTTCTCTGGTACTTATGACAGCAGGGTGGGACTTGCCTCATTCTAGAAACGCTGGCCTAGCTTTTAAGTCTGTTTACAAAATATCTAAGAGTAGTTGCGAATAAAGAATCTCTCCTTTATCTTTAGTGTATTTAGGAAAAAAATTCCAGCAGGGCTGATGGCTTTTATCTAAAGACCTTGGTGAGAGGATTGAGACCCACCCAATGTTACTTTATTTTCCTATATTAGAAAACAACACCAGCAAATCCTCAGTGACCAAGAGCTCATCTCACAAAAGAATGATTACCAAAGACAGTGACAAAATAGACTTCCTAGTCTAAAAAGAAATGTACAGAACACACCTACTTCCCTCACATAAAAAATGCTCACTGAAAAAAATGACATCTTCCAGTTTCATTCTCTTACCGTATATGGTCAAAAAAAAAGTTGCTGCATATCAAGAAAGCATTTATCTTAGCAGATGAGATATCACTTACAATAACAGTAAAATGCATATGATTTACGTTAGACCCTATGTGTACGATCTAAGTTAGAAAGAAGGATATCAGTCTCTTTTAATTTGTAAAAATGTTAATTAGGTTTCCTTAAAATAAAGAGAGCATTTATAATATGGAGATAAATAAAAATATTAAACAATATGTTGAAAATTATTTTTTAATGGTGTGTTTTACAGGACTACAAGTCTATGAGTTTGTATGATTGTTATGGAGAGTTAAATATGAGAGGTTACTCTTCACCTTAGAAGTAGGACTTCATCAATTCATAGCATTTCAAAGTAGAAGATATAGAAAAAAGGCCCTTTCAGTATTAATCTGATGGTATCTGAACGCACCGGTTTCATGTCTGAATTGCCCCTAAAAGTCAAGAGGGCAATCTTACTAGGATCAACCTGGTAACAATTACGTATCTCTTAACACGCAAGAAATCTGAATATATGCCATCACCTTAACAGATAGGCATGCACAAGATTAGGACTGCATGCATGTCTCTCATACATATCAAGATTCTCTTGTATGAGACGCCTGCTCTTTTAGTCTATTTTATGGTTTCATTTTGCTTAACTCGTTTATGAAAAAACAATTATATATGCTAAACAAGCTTTTATCTGCAAGTTAGAACATCAGGCTTTTTAACACCAACACCAGTCCATAAACATCGCATAGTGGCTCTTCCAAATTACCAAAAGTCTTGTGAGTATGGTGTATTTTCTTTCTTTTACAGACCCCAATATGTATAAAAAACAACTTTGTGGTAAAGTCATCACTTTGATGTATAGAGTCTGTGACACGTCACATTAACAACCTACACAAGTAAATACTAAACTCCAGAGTTTTCAAAGGATTCAAAGATTCTTTATTGTCATTCCAATCAGCACTTACATGAAAATGGAGCAAAATTAGTTACTGAGGCCCTGGTGAACAGTTGATAACAACAGTAAAATAAACAAAATGAGATAAGTGATTTAAAAAGGCACAGTTTTCATAAAATGTTAATATGAGCTCATGTTAATCTGATTTTGAGCTGTTTATAGAAGTATGTCTTTCTAGTTTATTACATATACATATGTAATAAAATTGAGAGCTTGGAAAAAGAGATAGTTGTGTGCATTAACACACATGGCACAACAGCAATAACTTCATTAATTTTTAAATTATTAATTATACCACATGGAGACAGGATCAATCAAGACCTAATGGTAAATGACCATCTTGTTCACTGCAGTAGTTAATTAATCCCAATTGGTTTATTACAGCATGTATGTACGCTGTCCTTTACTGCACATCTCCAGTTATCAAAGCAACTATCAAAATTTAGTCAATCAAGTTACAAAAACTCTGACCTCATACCTTAAATGTCACTTAAGGTACAACTACGAGGCACAGTAAATATCACCCAAGTATTGTGCGTACTTCCATGGGTATGTCTGAATGAATGTCTGACATACCCAAAATTTCAGTGACTCATGTCTAAATGACAGAATGCCTTCACCTCAAGAGATGAAGCCAAAAATGTAATATATCCCTACAGGGATATATAATAACCACAACATTCAGCCACAACATTAAAACCAACTGCCTAAAAATTGCACAGGTCCTCTTCTCCTCTCCAGATGTGTAACAGGGCGTGGCAGTACATTTTTGGGCCCTGATGGTTGCAGAATGGTGCCTCAGTGGGTAAAGCTTGTTCTGGTGCATTCTGTGGATCCTCAAATCATTTGGAATCTTGGAAGTTTGGAGGCTGATTCAATAGATTGGGCCCTTTTGACATTTTCCAAGACCTGACCCTGAGCAGATTCTGAAATATGGCAGGGTTCTGGGGAGAGTCCACTGCCAGTGTGGATTGTCCTTGGGGGATGGCCATGTTGGGGTTTGTTTGGTGTGCAATAATGTTTAAGTGGGTGTTATGTGTTAAAGTTGAGTCCACATGAATGTGAGGACCCAGGGTTCCCCAGAACACTGCCTTGCAAAGTAAAAAAATTTATTCACCTGTCAAGACTTATTTGTCTCAGACTATAATTAGTCATGACAGTGGCTTGTTGTGCATTTTTCTTATATAACATGCATAAATATATTACAGACTATAATGAAACACACAATGGATATTCAGTGCTGTGAAAAACTAAGCACACCGTAACTCTCACAGCTTCCACAGGAATTAAGTGGGAAAGTAGCAGCCAGGTGCTGCGAATCAAATACTGTATAAAAGCAGAAGTTTTGGAAGTTTGCAAGTCTGGAGCCTCCAGGTGTGTGTTAACACAATGCCACAATCTTCCGGGAGTGGACGTCCCAGAGAATTCACCCCAAGTTCAGACCGTGCAATACTCAAAGGAATTGCACAAAATGCAAGAGCTACATCTCAGACACTATAGGCCTCAGTTAGAATATTAAATCTTAAACTTCACGATAGTACAATTAGAAAAAGATTGAACATGTATAGCTTGTTTTGAAGGGTTGCCAGGAGGAAGCCTCTTCTTTCAAAAAAGAACACGGTAGCATGTTTGAAAAGTTACATATGAACAAACCACAAGACTTTTGGAACAATGTCTCTTGAACAGATTAGTCCTTAGTAGAGATGTTTGGCCAAACACAGCACATCAGCACAAACATCTCATAAAAAACTGTTGAGTACGATAGCAGAAGCTTGATGATTTGGGATTGTTTTCCAGCCACAGGACCTGGCCAACTTGCATTGAGCCAGCAATAAACTCATTTGTATACCAAAGCATCATAGAGTCAAATGTTCTGTCTGACAGGTAAAGTTTGGCTGAAACTGGGTCATGTAACAGGAAAATGACCCCAAACACACCTGCAAATCTTCAACAGAGTGGCTTAAAGAGTAAAGAATCAAAGTATTGCAATGGCCCAGTAAAAGTCCAGACCTCAACCCAACTGAAATCCTGTGGTGAGAATTTAAGAGAGCTGTCTATGAATGAATGCATGCAAACCTCCATGAACTGAAGCAATGTTGCAAAAAAATCCTCCACAATGATGTGAGAGACTGATAAAATCATACAGAAAATGATTACTTTAAGATACTGCTGCTAAAGGTGGTTTAAGCTATTGAAACATGGAGTGTGCTTAATTTTTTACAGGACCATATAGAGTTGTGAAAATAACTGTAAAACAGAAACACATTACTTTAATCTTTCTTGTATGGATAACGACAGTATGTCAAAAGTCAAGAATGAAGCCGGTTCTTTAAGCAAACACAAACCAGAAAACATTTTTCAATATATGAGCCACATCGGTGCAATAGTTCTCCAAGCAAAAATTTTAATGCCAGCATGCTAATATGTAAATATTTAAATTCTGTCATTACAAATGCTCACTGCCATTTTAATAAACCACGAAAGCCTGGAAATAAACGTTGAAAAATACATAAAAGGACCTAATCTGAGTGCAGACAGCTCTACAGGCCTCTACCATTCATCCATTCCCCATTCCTATTTTAGCCCTCCCCCACTGAATCAGTGAATGGGCCTCACTTCTGAATGAATGGAGGTATTTTTACCCATCGCACTCTTTCACTGGAATGTTTTCATTTTCAGACGTGCCAAAATGCTCTACAACTGCAAGCAGAGTGTGAGTGTGCGGAATAATAATATTAAGCTACACAGAGAGATATCTCGGCAGTGCTGGCTGGTCTAGACTGAAAGCACAATACTGGCCTTTTCAACCCCGTGAGACAACTCTGGAATGTGTTTTCTGAATGGACACAGCTAAACACTGCAGATCATGTCCCACTGAGATGCAGCTTCTAATTTCTTTTGAACTAGACAATCTGTAGAGTCCTTTCATTGACTTTATAAGTCAACAAATAAGTCACATTTTTCCCTAGAAGTCTGTGGCTCAGTAGGTTCCTGGTGACAAGCAAGAAAAAGAAATTGATCATGTGAGACACTAGTAACTGAAAGGAAATAAGCAGAGCCAAATGAATTTCCAAGAACCAACCACAGGGACTAAATTATACTCATTTAGATTTTCTCTGTGACAGATTATGTCAGAAGTCCAACAAAAATATCAGCCTCGAAGTTCAGGGTGTGGCGAGGGGGTAAGGAAGGACGGATGGAAAGAGGAAGTAGCGGAAGGAAGTTTGAGAGATAAGTCTCTGCCAGAAAAGAGGTTCACACAACCCACCCTGGCTGGAACCTGGACAGGAGATTATTCATTTTCTTGGATAAGGAGCCAGACAGGTTAAACATGAACAGATTGAGCAAACAGTTGCATTCTTATGCGTACACATGGTGGTACACACGTAATGATATACAGACAATTATCCACATCCTCACTTAAAACAATGACAGCCATCTTACAGTAGAGGTAGAGAAAGAAATATAAATGAACTTCCCTCATTGGTGCCACTGACTGTTTCAGGAAGCCAACTGATTCATATCCTAAAGCACTAACATCCCTATTTCCAGTGATTATTTTTGGTCCCTATATTTATACCACTGTGGATGGGGCAAGCTGTGAGACATATGTTACTGTTGAACATGGCTCCACAGCACACTTGAAGGCACTAAATGAGAAACTGATTGATGAAAACTCAAATAGCTTTGTTTTAATACACACTGTACCAAATGGTAAAGAAGCATGACAACTGTGGTCTATGGAGACATTGAAAATTGTTGATAGAACCAAATAAAGATCAAAGTAACAGCACGAAACTAAACTTTGACCAGAGCAAAGAGGAACTCCTGCTTGCACGCAAAGGTAGAAAGCCTCAAACTACTGCGACTCAAAGAAAGCAGGAGATCTCAAAGGCTTTTCCAAGCTTGTATTCATTCTCTGATATTTTTCCGCTATTGAGAACTTTAATCTTGAGATCTCTGAAGTTCTTCCTTGGAGGAAACAGATTTCCCAAATCAAAGGCCGCACACAGTGCTCCAGCTTCACTGTGCAGCACAGGGGCTGCAGAGTGCAGAGACAGTCTAGCTGTGCGCATGTGGAATTTTAAGAAGCCACTAAGAGACTTTAAATATACAATAGACTGCTTCATTTCATGTAATTATATACTGTGGGGTTTCTGGATATCTAAGGTAAAAAATAACTTTAGTCATAATTCATATAAAAAAAAAACACTGATCAGCTTGTTTCACTCAGAAAAAACTAAAAAAGAAAAGAAAAAGAATGCTTTCTTTTCTGTAACCAGTTTTCAGCTATGCTACTGGTGTGGCTATGTAGATGGCTATGTGAGCCTGTCAGTCAGTGGCATAGCTGATTTTGTTTCCACCTGGAAATAGTGTGTAACTATCATAAGTTACTATGAAATGTAAACAGACTTATCTGATCTCCTGAGTGTAAATCCTACTGAAAAATCCTACTGATCCTACTAAAACAGCATTGGTTTATCTGTTTATTTTTTTGTTTATCTGTATGCAATATAAGTAAAGCTTAGGTTAGGTGTAATGATATCATGAGGGGACTCTCTGGCCTTGGTGGAGGTTTGTGCTCTCCAGGTGCTTTTAGTTTTGTTTGTCTATGTGCAAGTTTAACTCAAAATGTTATGAACAGAGTCTAATGAATGTTTTTTTTTTTAGGTGAGGGATGTGGTACAAGAGACCAATGAATTTGCGAGGGGATCCGTATTGCAATCCAGACCCAGGGATTTTTAAAAATTACTTAAGAGAGCTAAGCCTTGGTGCAGGTTTGCGCTATCTGAGGGGTTCTAGTTATTCTTGTTTTAACTGAGATGTCTAAAAAGTTTTCCAAGAATTCTCGTGCCACCTTCAGGATTAATTGTAACGACCACATTTTTGTCTGATGCCCACATTACGTCAAAAGTCTAATCTAACACAATAATAATAATCCAATATTTTTGTTTAAGACCAAATATTTATTTCTGTATTTTTTTGCTTTGAATTTTTGTTTTTGTAAATACCAACATGCTTATCTAATATGGACAGTATAATAAACTGCTCACGGCCATGCTGAGTTAAATGCACTCAGGAGTTGTGAGCATGCCTCTAAGAATTCTTGTCTTGTTCCTTATGAATATTTCTTCAATAGCACAGTGCTTGTAGCCTGCAGCTCTCAGTAACGATCTTAGTATGAAGTAGGACATTGTCCCTTTGTCTAATGTGAACATTACAAATAAAGGAGAGAAATTCAAAGTAGTATATATAGTATTTCACCAGATACTGACTTTACATAGAGATGTTGGTAAATGACAGCTGACAGATCTTTTTCCTCTCTGCCTCCATGCAGGTTTTGTGCTGGTGATTGGACTTGTGACCTTCTATAAGATTGGGCCCTACACACACTTGTCCTACTCCTGTTACATGGATATAGCTGCTTGCCTGTTGGCCACAATGGCTGCAGCCATGCTCATCTGGAACATTTTACACCGTCGTGATGACTGCCTTGCACCTCCAGTTATAATCATCAGTCCCTCACTGCCATCATCTTTACACCAGCGTCCAGAGAATGACTATGTGGAGTCACCTTGTTGAGCCCAGGAGATCTAACACGACAAGTCAATAAGGGATAATAGACTACCATGACAAGACAATGCTCTTAACTATTCATGTTTTATTCCTGCTAGGTGACAGCAATGTGACTCTCAAAACAAGATGACATTCCTGTGTATGAATGAACTAACATATACTTGCAATTTTATTCAATTTTATTCAACATATTCCATTATGAATAAGAATATAATAAATATTTTGCTGTTTAGTGCACAGAATTTACATATTTAACTAAAATTAATGTATAAAGCAGCCCTAAAGTTCCAGACATATTGAAATACTGCATGATGCATGTGTAGGAGCCAGTATAAAATTTGGATTAGGACTGTCTCCTCTGAAAAGATCAAGCTGGAACTTGACCTTTTTTTTTTTTAATCAAATATGCATTTATTAAATGATCTCCTGCACAACTATAAATTGGAAATAATGAAAGATTCTGAAATCATAATACCAGAATACCTCATATTTGTTTAAAGCTTATTAAAAAATTAATACACATATTAATTATATATGTTAAAAGTAAGTAGGTAGGCTACCAAGTTAAAAGCAGATGAGTCTTCAGTTAGCTTTGGACTGAGCTTTATCAAATCAATTACATTGACTGACTTACTGAAACACATGCGGGTATATTCTTACTTATTGTCCCGTTAATATTCTAATTATGCAAACTAATCTATATGAATTATTTTGGACTTCTAAAGTCATTTTTGTTAATTTGATGATAACAATTATTTTGCCAACGTACTGCAATTTGCTCAGTTAAGTTCACTTTTTATGATGCTTCCTGATTTTCTGCTCGCTTTGGTACATACTCAATACTTAAATTAATATAAAAAATTATAGCATAGTGCTATCATTAGTAGTAGTAGCATTGTCATGAGCATATCATATTTCTGCAAAGAACTCCAGGCTATTTGTGGATCTTCCACATTAAAATAATAATATATCATGTAAATTCAATAAATTTATTGGTAAATATAATCAAACACAGTGGATGTTGTCTTTACTACTGCTTGGTGTCCAGCACTCTGCTGGAGAAATGGACAATAAAGAACAAATTTTGAAATGCTAGATAAAAGCAGGAGGATAAGAAGCTATTTTGGAGTTAAACCCTAACAACTGCCTCCGTAACTCATTCTGTCACATACCACAATAAGAGTTTACTACCTCTTTCCAGAGCTTTCAACCATATATCACAACACTCTTTATCTACTTAAAATTGTCCAGTTGTCTTCACATAACATTTAACTAAAGATACTATATTAAGAGGTAAAATGGAACTCAGTAAAACTTGAATAGATATGTGTGGAAGAATTCTGAAACACTAAAAATGGCAGTGATCCAGCTCCCAAAGTGCCAATCAAGTTGTGAGGCTGCATCCAGAAGAACTTGGGTTTAACTTCTGAAAGCTTCATCAAGTGAAACTTGAAAAAGCTTATTAAAATTTTATAAAATTAATCTATAAATATAGGCTATATGTTGTTGGTTGGCTGTATTGAACAAACTAATGAGAATTAAGATCCACTGAAAAACCATGCAGGCTCACAAACTGTCATATCTAGGACAAATTAATCGTTCAGCACCAAATGAAAGTGTTTGAATTCAGGAGGATTATAAATACAGTAGTAACAATGACCATAAAAATCACGAAAAGACATAAACATGTCAGCACGTCATAGCATTGACCATATTACTGATGTCAGCATATTGGTGACATGGGTGAAGACCTATCAATGTACGCAAGTTTCACAAAAATCTGACCAATACTCTAGGATAGTAGCAATTTTTGTAAATTGTTAAACAGATGGATGCCTCATTATGGCATTAGCTCATCAGTCCATTGAAAGGAAAACAATTCATGGTTTTTAAATTTTTTTTCAAATAAAAATCTTAAAAGTGTGGCATGCATTAAGTATTCAGCCCCTATGAGTAAATTACTTGGTAAAACAACCTTTAATTAGAGCTGCAAGTCTTTTGGGGTATGCCTCTACCAGCTTTGCAGATCTAGAGAGTGACATTTTTGCCCATTATTCTTTGTAAAATAACTCAAGCTCAGTCAGATTGGATGGAGAATGTCTGTGAACAACTATTTTCAAGTATTGCCTCAGATTCTCAGTTGGATTTAGGTCTGGACTTTAACTGGGCCATTCTAAAACATTAATATGCTTTAATCTAAATAATTCCATTGGAGCTCTGGTTGTACATTTAGGGTCATTGTCCTGCTAGAAGGTGAATCTCCTCTCAAGTCTTTTCCAGACTAACAGGTTTTCTTCCAAGATTGCCCTGTATTTGGTTCCATCCATCTTCCCATCAACTCTGAGCAGCTTCCCTGTACCTACTGAAGAAAGTATCCCCACAGCATGATGCTGCCACAACCATGTTTCACAGTCGGGATGGTGTGTTCAGGGTGATGTGCAGTGTTAGCTTTTCACCACACATAGCGTTTTGCATGTAGGCCAGTCAATTTTCAATTCAATTCAATTTTAGTCTCATCTGACCAGAGCACCTTCCACATATTTGCCATGTCCCCCACACATGGCTTGAGGCAAACTGCAAATGGGACTTCTTATGGCTTTCTTTCAACAATGGCTCTCTTCTTGCCATTCCTCCATAAAGGTCAGAGTTGTTGAGTGCACAACTACTAGCTGTCCAGCGGACAGATTCTCCCACCCTAGCTGTGGAACTCTGCAGCTCCGCGAGAGTTACCATGGACCTCTTGGCTGCTTCTGTGATTATTGCTCGCCTTGCCTAGCCTGTCAGTTTAGGTGGACAGCCATGTCTTGGTAGGTTTGCAGTTGTCCCACACTCTTTCCATTTTCAAGTGATGGATTGAGCAGCGCTCTGTGAGATGTTCAAAGCTTGGGATATATTTTTTTTAAATCTAACTCTACTTTAAACTTCTCCACAACTTTATCCCTGTCCTTCCTGGTGTGTTCCTTGGGCTTCATGATGTTTGTTCACTAATGTTCTCAAAGAAACCTCTGAGACCTTTACAAAACATCTTTATATTTATATATAGATTAAATTACACACAGGTGGACTCTATTTACTAATTAGGAGACTTCTGAAGGCAATTGGTTGCACTAGATTTTATTTAGGGGTATCAGAGTAAAGGGGGCTGAATACATATGCACACAACACATTTTAGATTTTTATTTGTAAAAATTTTGAAAACCATTAATCATTTTCCTTGCATTTCACAAATATGTGTGAATTGTAATTGTGTTGGTCTATCACATAAAATCCCAATAAAATACATTACAACCACAAATGCAAATGTAACAAAATGTGGAAAAGTTCAAGGGGTATAAATACTGTAAGTATAAAAAAACTTTGTGGTGGGACACATGCACATATTCAGGGCAGGCACTATACAAAAAATTATTTTTTTGTAAACTGACATTTCATCTATAAGTTTAGTTACAAGAGGCAGTATGAAGCAGTGTGTGAGCATGTAAGCAAAGGTGTTACACATCACATATACAAATACAGGTGCAGTGTGCTATGACTATTGAACCCTAAATAAACAACACATGTACAGCATTTTAGCAGTTACTGTACAACTTAGCAAAGCAATTCCAAAACAATTTAGTCTCAGACTAACTTTAAATTCCAACTCTGCTTTAATGAGGAGCAATTTGATTCTAGTTTGATGAATTAAAGATGCTACAAACAGTGCTGAACAATGATATTAGTTTCTTGAAAGAATGCAAGCTATACAGGGAGGAAAAACTGAAAATGTTTCACAAAATAAATTTCATTCTTTCCGGTGACAGGTGGCATAAACTGAAATCATGAGGGTCAAATGTATCACAGCCGATAGCACTGACTACGACATCATATCGGTCTCAGTCTGAGCACTTTCTCAGGTGGATAAAATCCTGATGGAAAGCTTTGTTTTAAATCCCAAATGCAATGAAACAGAGAGCAAGAGATTGCTTGCATTGATAAGAGAAGATAACCTTGCAGCAGCCTGTCACCTAAAAGTCAAGGACAATGTGAATGAGAGGAAGCAGCACAGTCTGGACTGAATAAGACATTCCAGTCTGTATCTGACACATTGCTTTCTCTGGAAGGCAGGAGGGACGTTCACACTGAGAAAATCTTTTAAATGTGGCCGGAAGTACCCAAGGGTACTGCCCATTTACATTATCAGAGGAGGGTAGTGCATTCATGCAGCTCAATCACATTTGTAACCATATACATCAAGCAGACACACAGTTAAATCTCAAAAAATTAGAATATCATGAAAAAGTTCAATATTTTTTGTCCCACACACACACACATATATATATATATATATCAAGCCTTTTTTTCTTGAAATTTTGATGATTATGGTTTACAGATAATGAAAACCCAAAATTCAGTGTCTCAGAAAATTAGAATATTGTGAAAAAGTTTAATATTGGAAAGTCATGGTGTCACACCTTAATCAGCTAATTACCTCAAAACACCTGCAAAGGTTTCCTGAGCACTCCTGACC